>JABAYD010013753.1:0-16977 GCA_014822095.1 Diplotaxis tenuifolia
GGCTTTTCCTGCACACTATCAAACTCATCAAAAGTACTCAAAGCATATTTGAATGAAGATTGAGAGACAGATGGTCGTGTGGATTTCTCCTTGCTACTTTTCCTTTGGAGACCAAACATCATAACCTGAAAATCTCAACACAAAAGTTAGTAGATAAAATCCTCACACTCTCAAGTGTTTGATCCTCACCCACACATGTGTTTTGCTCTGATTTTTAAGGTCACACACAAGTTTTCTTCTCAAAGTTCTAAGTGAACATATCTAGAATCCCAATGGGTAAATCCAAAGCAAACACAAGAGACTTTTTGGTATGAAAGAAAGATAATAGATTTATGATTTTGAAATCCGTTTTAACCACCTCAAAGGCTGGATTTCTCTTCAGCCAGCAGGCTTTCTCTTCCACCACCAATCCACAAATCAAACTGTTTTTTTCTTTTGTTTCTTTCTTTTCTTTTGATAGATCTTTTTTTTAAATAAGGTGGATGGTAATGAGGGGTCCGGATTCAAGAAAGGTAGAAGAAGAAATTGAAATAAGAAGATGGGAGATGAGAAGATGGAATGAAAAATACAATACCGGAAGAGTGGCTCTGATACCACTTGAAGAACCCTAAGGAACGAACACTCGACCGGTAAGGAATGATATGGACTCGATCCGAGAGGAAAGTAAAACTACTGTTATATAACCTATTACAATTATCTTCTCTTTATAATTTCTGAAAAATAAATTGCTATCAAATAATTATTTTTAGTTATTAAGAATAATTTTAAAGTTACTATTAATCTATATCAATACTAATTTTACACTTCTTTTATTAATTAAAGAATTTTAAGTATCATGCTCATCATCAAATACTCTTTTAAAATATCATCAAATAAATTTATACAATTCTCTTTTGCTTAGGAATTAAAAATATGATACAAAATTATGTTGTTTAGGATATTTTTATAAAAAAGGGAAAAAACTATCAAATATTATTTAACAGATTTTTAAGCTTTTAGAAATTTCGCCTTTTCAAAAATCCTAAAAATATACTTGGAAACAAATTATTTAAGATAATATTCCTTTTCTAAAATTTTAATGAAATCTTATTATATAAAGCTTTGTTTTTCAAAGCATTTAATAGTAATTTAAAATAAAAATATTATGTATATATCTAATAGTAATTTTCCATTTTTAAGTTCTTATCAAAAGATAATTGCAAAAGATTATTGTATAGTAATTTTATTCTAATATTGTGACATATGTTTTCTTTATAAAATCATGTACTAAAATAAAATCAGTTACTACTATTTTTCAGTTTTTTATTATTAAATAATGTTTAGAAGTAATTACTTTTCAAAAGTCGTTTTTAGTATCTTATTATATATATTTTTAATCATTATCTATTTAAACCCATGTCACAATATTAGAAGGAATTATTTTTTATAAAATAATATTTTTTCAATTATCTTTTGATTAAGATTTAAAAAGAGAAAATTACTATTAAATAATATTTATAATTACTTTTTAATAAAATTGATTTCTCTTTTGCTTAGAACTTAAAAAACATGATACAAAATTCCTTTGTTTAGGATTTTTTTTTATAAAAAGGAAAAAACTATCAAATATTATTTAATAGTTTTTAGGCTTTTAAAAATTTTGCCTTTTTAAAAAATACTATAAAATAGATTTGAAAACAAATTATTTAATATAATATTCATTTTCTAAAATTTTGTTTAAATCTTATTATATAAAACTTGGTTCTTCAAATTATTTAATAGTAATTTAAATATAAATATTATAAATATTGTTTGATAGTAATTTTCCATTTTTAAATTCCTTATCAAAAGATAATTGCAAAGATTATCTATACTATTATTTATGAATTGGTTTGGAAGATTTGTCACATTCTCCATAATTTTAGCTAATTTTGCTTATTTATCACATTTTTATTAGTTTTTAGATTAAATCATCAATTTATTATTTATTAATTTTAAATAATATAAATATTTCGAAATTTCTAATTGATATTATGATTATAATTATTCAAACTTTCACGAGATTTTTACTAGTTTCTAGCTTAAATCATTAATTTACTAATTTAAATAATATGACTCTTTCAAAGTTTCTAATTTGGAATTACAATCATAATTATTTTTAAAAAATTAGGATCAATTATTGTTTTCATATGATGTAAGATATTTTCAACTCTATAGCTTCAATTTTCTCAGTCATTCCAAATTGTCTCAATTATAGTTCTTGACATCTATATTTATGTATTTTAATATTTGTTTTTTATAGTTGGAGTTCTATATTTTTTTTTTTGAGTCTGAAATACTAGGAACAAACCGGTTCTGTTACATGAAATTTTAAATTATGAATTAATTATTCTGAATTACTCCCGTAGTTATCTCACGTGTATGTTTTATTACTGTTTAATCTATAATAAAAATAAGCTTTGATATAAAATTTAGAAAATTACCTATGCAATCATGTTATGAACATGTCTTTAATGGTTTAGTTTTTAAAACGGCTAAAAGTAAATATATTTTTAATGAGCAATTGGATTTATCATTATATAACTAACCATAAATTAATTTTAATAATAAAACTATCATTATATATTGTTTCTATTATTAAAATTAAACTTATGAAATATTAAGATAAATCAATGTGTATAATGATCAAGTAAACCAAGCAATATCCCAATTCTTTTTTTTTTAATTTTTCAAAATTATCATCAAACTTTAGTTTTATTTATTTTGTTCTTATTTGGATTTTGTGTGTTTTAATGTTTTTTGGTAAGTTAATTCATGTTTATGGTTAAAAAATTTAAAGTAGATTAAAAGATATCAAAAGTTAAACATTCTTACTTTACTTTATTGTGCAGAATATTTGATATGTAATTATTCTTTTATAGTCTCATATGTAATTATGTTCTTATGGTCTCATAGTTTTATAGTTTTCTTTTATGTTAAGAAGACGTAGATCGAAATAAAAATCGAAGAAAATCAAAATAATTAAGAATATAAAAGATACGTTATCATGATGTTTAAATCACAATACATATATTACTAATTATTAGTGAAACGATAATGCCTGCATGTGCAGACATAATAATCTTACAAAACTATATTTTTTTTAGTATACAAAACTTAATTTTAATTAATTAATATTTAATTATGCTTTTTTATTTTCTATTTTTATGATTAAAAATATAATTCTGATAATAACACAGTATATTATATAGGAATTATCTTTTAATTATAGTTTCTATATATGTATATATATTATGTTGATTTTAGTTATATAAATATATTATATAAAATCATTCATTCAGCGAATTATAACTTCAAGAAAAAGTAAAGCAATGTTATAAAAATAAAAAACTTATATTTTATTGTTAAGTACTATAAAATATAATTATATAAATGTAAATAATTTTTTCCAACATTTGGTTAGTTTGAGATAAATTTTAGCAAACCTTAACGTCGGTTTATTTGAGGATATAAAATTTAGCAAAAATAATAGTTCAGTAATATTAATTTTCATGTAAAAATAATTGAAGTATTCATTGAGTATAAAAGACATTAACCGGTCTAGTTTTAATATTAGAGCTCAAAAATTAATTAAAAATCAGCATAATATGTTATTACTTATGTTTAAAATTTTTTTAAATCAAACATCAAATTAATTATAAATTACAACGCTGACATATCAAAAATATAATCAAATAAATGTTTTTGTTTGATATCTATTTAGTTATAATTTTTTATATCTTAAGTTTTAAATTTTTGTAATAGCAAATAGAGTTTCAAGATAACAACATAATACATAATAATTATCTTATTTTCTAAAATTAAAATATTATTAATAAAAATTTGTTGTAAAGATTATTGTATAGTAATTTTCCTTCTAATATTGTGACATGTGTTTTCTTTTTTTAGTCAAAATCACGTAATGAAATAAAACCAATTACTACTATTTTTTCAATGTTGTTACTATTAAATAATGTTTAGAAGTAATTATTATATATATTTTAGTTCATTATATATTTAAACCCATGTCACAATATTAGAAGGATTTTTTTATAAAATAATCTTTTTATTAGCATTTTTAAAAAGGAAAATTACTATTAAATAATATTTATAGTTACTTTTTAATAAAATTGATATTTGTTAATATCTTAGTATAAATATATTTAATTATCAGATAGATTAACACATGTCATAATCTTATCTATATAATTGACATATGTCGCCATCATGTTAATTAGTAATGATTCAGCGGTTTCACAAGAGAAGGAGATATACATGCATACATACTTTTCTCCCTAACACTAGAATCTGTGATATATAGCAATATATATATGTACATGATCAAAATCTTACAAACAGTTTTAAGAACTTACTCAATTATATAAACAATCAATCATATAGAGATAGTTCTACATAATCTCTCAGCGATTTAGCACACAAAGTAGTTTAAAGAAGAAACAAAGACGGTACATTTAGCACACAAAGTAGTTTAAAGAAGAAACAAAAACTTACCGTCTTCACCGGAATCTTCTTCGAATTTGAGATTCACATCTCTTCTTAAAGTTTTGAAGATGCTCTCCTTTGAAACAAAGGAATTATAATTTTTTTTTAACAACAAAGAAATTATGGTTAAGAACCATTTCTGGTGGTTGGGCCATATCCGGAACCGAGCCGGACTCGTCCATAGACGCAGGCCTGATGGCGGCTCCAAGACCTTATCCATACACCAGCACATCTTATCCATATCTCCTCCTTAGTGTTTATCCTTATCTATGTTGTAGTTATCCTAATCCATATAGGATTAGGATGATCTCTTGTTGTAATCCTTATCACTTTAGGATTAGGCTTATCTATTTTTTATGACGGTCTAACCATATGTATATATATGGGACGACCGCAAGCATAATAATATACAAGTTACAAGCTTTTATTTTACACACGTTATCAGCACGATAGTTTCTAAAAACCCTAAGCTAAAAATCCGACATCCATAAACCCTAATTCTGGCGCAACTTCAAAGCAATCGTTCTCTCAAAACGTAAGGATCCAGACAACGATCATAATATCAAATCGAAGCCCTCGCCGAGACGAATCTGTTAGTGCAAACCGGTCGTTGATCAGACAACTAACGCGCCCTCACGCACAAATACAGTGCACGCCGATTTGCTTTGTAAACCATATCTTGTTCGACCAAAGATCAGCTCACGACCAAGCTCATTCCGACTTTTCACAGCCGCGGTTCCTTATCTCTTTCTTGGTGGTCCGGTTTTCTACATCTACAAAACTAAGGTATTCCGATTGATCTCTCTAAAAGCTAAAGAACCTAAAACCTTAATAAGAAACCCTAAAATTGTGAATAGAATTGTTAGGTTGAATGGTTGTTTAGTTTGATAGATTGGAACCAAATAATGTTTTGATTTATTGATTGTTTGAGGTGTACTCAAAACCTAGAACCCGAGTGCTTAGAAATCGAAACCCTAATTTTATTGCCTCGAAATCTTTTGCTTGATAAGTCCGTGTATTTGTTTGATTTTGTCAAGTTGTTTATGTTGAATTTATAAGTGATTCAACCTGGTAGATATCGTGATTTGAGTTTGGTAATTGATCTTGTTAAAACCCTAATTGTTTAAAGCATAAAACTGGCTGCTTTGTTTCTCTCCCTATCCGATTGCTAGACCTAATTGATTGATTGTTTAAATTGTTTATGCTGCATTAGATCTGATAGTTTTCATTAAGATCTTATCATCCTGAGACTATATGATTGTTTGATCACTAGATAATCTGTTTAGAGGTTTAGAATCTGGTTTGTTAAAATCCTAGAACCGATTTTGAATGTGATCGCCATAAACCCTAATTCTAGGATTGATAATTCTTGTATTATGATTGATCTAATTTGCTTGTGTGATCTGCCTGATTGATTTGATATTGAGAATGCTTGCTAGGTTATTTGTTCACATGATTAGAACTTGATAAGTTGTTCTTAAAACCTAGTTGTTCTTGATTGCATAATCCGGCTATGATTAGGTTTTGTTTCTAAATAAATTCGACCAACCTGAATAAGACTTGATGGTCTCTATTAAAACCTGATCACCTTGAGAGCTAGGATTGCTAGTCTTATTATTCTCTGAGATCAAAACCCTAAAAGTATGGACCTTGAAACCGTAAACCCCTAAAATTCGAAGTGGAAACATTAAGGGCCTTGAAACCCTATTTTGAATTTGAATCTCTAAAAGGGCCTTGAAACCCTAATTTATTAAAATCAATTGATTGTTTGAGTTTTGAGATTCATTGATTGATCTATCTTGATGAGAGCTAAGATGATAGAATACTTGATAAATCTAAAGGGCCTTGAAACCTAGGTGCATACTTCTACTGATCATCAAGACTTATTTTCTTATTAAGAGTATGGCCGTGTGGCCTTATTTGCAACATGGTCGAAAGCCGTGTGGCGTATTGAATTTTTATATGGCCGTGAAGTCTTAGGTTCGCCCTAAGTTTGTTTGCATCATGTGATAGATAGCCGTATGGCTTAGTACATATTCATGTGGCCGTGTGGTCTAATAATACACCATACCCGAATGGTCGTGTGACCTTTCTTGCATACTTGTGGCCGTGTGGCCTTATACTCATTATCAAAGAAATTACTTGTTTGATTGATGCATTGGTCGCATTCACATATAAAATCCGATTCATTGTTTTTGAATGAGAGTTAAGTTGCTAGTCTTGTTTGATAAGCCCTAATTGCGTGACTTATAACCTTGGTCGTGTGCATGGCCGAGTAGTACTAAATTATTTTGGTCGAGAGACTTGTGAAACCATATGCATTGATTGTTTGAATTGGTTGCATGAATTCTGAATCTTAAATTGATTGAAAATATGATTTCAGATGTCGAAATATGAGAATTATGATACCCTAAATCTCTCTGGAGATAATTGGTTGGAATGGGCAATGAACATTTCAGTTTTCCTGATGTCAAGAGGACTCGAAAGGAGTATCATTCAGGGTGATTAGGCAACTGAAAGTACAAAGGCCATAACAATTATGCATCATCATCTCGCTGAGGATCTGAGAAATCAGTACCTACATATAGAGAATCCTCGTAACCTTTGGACATAATTAAAATTCAGATACACAATGGTTTTATTACCAAAGGTCAGGCATGAATGGACGAGTCTCAGATTCCAAGACTTTGAGTCTGTGGAAGGATATCACTTGGCTTTGACCCAAATCGCTTACAAACTGAGACTATGTGGTGAAGAGGTAACAGACGAGGATTTGCTGTTCAAAACATACTTAAAATTTGGAAAGAATAATAATATGCTAAAGCAAAGCAGTGAGATGAGACCTCTAGAAGCCAATATGGCCGAGGTAGACAAGGAGGAATACAATGTGGCCGTGTCCAAAGTATTGGATGGAGTGACCCGCTTTTCTATTGAATCCAATGTGTCCGGATTGGCTATTGACTCCAATGTGGCCGGATTGTCTATTGACTCCAATGTAGCTGTGTCCAAGATAACGGATGGTCTGGCCGGCATGTCCATTGAATAAGAAAATGAGATTTCGACATTCTGATTTTGTGTTAAGTTTTTATGCTTTGCTTTGAAAAGCTTGTCATTCACGATTCTTTTATAATAATAGCATTGTTTTGAGTTCATTTTATTGCTATCATACCTTATCTGTTTTGCTTGGTAATGTGAATGATTTTGATTGATGAAAATGCCAAACATGAGTACATATGGTCGGGTATAGTAGCCTAGTTAAGGACTACGGTCAAGGCATTGCCTAAAAGGCATGATATGCATGCAAGAATTTCGTGGCCCATTGAGTATACATAAGAATGGTTTCCAAATAGAAACAATGGGCAAAAGGAAACGAAAGGTTCCTTCAGATTTAAAGAAATTTTTTTGCCTAAGACCTTATAAGATAATGGTCAAGACTATACATGTGTATTCTACTGATCTAGACTATGCCATAGATCAGTATGATGAGAGGCAAGAGCCATGGTAACCAGAGGATTACCCACGGAAGTATACACTTAATGGCATGACTGGATTAGCCATCCTAGTCTAAAATTGATGCAAAGTTTGATATTGCAAATGGCACAAAGAGTTATCCCATAGGGTCTCACGTTGTATTTATTTTATAACTAACCAATACAAAGATGGTTTAGTTTGTTTTAGTGATACAGGTCAATTTACATACGATGGAGCTACAATACCTTGCAGCATTACGGCTGAGTCATATCATCACAGCAGTGTCATGTTTGAATTGAGACAAAAGAGGATCCGTGAATGATGTTTGGCCGCATGTCTAGAGGTCCATGGTTCATCATGGGTCGAGTCAGAATGTGTATTGGCCGGGTGATAAAGGAAGACTAACTGTCATGGACGAATTAAAGATGTAGACACATGAGGTCGAGGTCCATCCGATCATAGCATAAGAAGTGTCAACAGGTATGATTTGGTCAAGACTCAAGGTGTCCGACAATAATATGAGATTGTCGACAGAAGTACATCTTGCCCATGTTCTCTTCACTCACGGATTGGACATGAAGGTTCAAGAAGTTCAGGAAGTTCATACGTCAGTGATGCATTCATCAGGGGGAGTTCATGTGTTGTACTCTTTTGTCCTGTCCATGGTTTCCCTTTTTTTTACCACATTGGGTTTTGGGTTTTCCTGAAGAGATTTTAATGAGACAACATTAAGCATGAACAAACCATGACCGGATATAGAAACCAAGGGGGAGTGTTAAGAACCATTTCTGGTGGTTGGACCATATCCGGAACCGAGCCGGGCTCGTCCATAGACGCAGACCCGATGGCGGCTCCTGGTTCTTATCCATAGGCGGCCAACACATCTTATCCATATCTCCTCCTTAGTGTTTATCCTTATCTATGTTGTAGTTATCCTAATCCATATAGGATTATGATTTCTCTTGTTGTAATCCTTATCACTTTAGGATTAGGCTTATCTATTGTCTATGACGGTCTAACCGTATGTATGTTTATATATGAGACAACCCAAGCATAAAAATCTTCTATTTTACAACAATTATAATATTGTGAATTTTTTTTCCTGGGAAACATTTTTTTGCTTTCATAATTTTTGAAAAGAAAATAGCCGATGAAATCAAACAGGCTACAAAAAAGATTTTGGGTATAGATAAGGAAGGTGGAGAAGGCTCGTATCTTGGTATTTCTGACTGTTTCCAAGGTTCGAAAAAGATCTTTTAAATTTTATCAAAGAAAAGCTAGAAGACAGGTTACAAGGGTGGTACTCTAAAACGTTATCGCTGGGGGCCAAGGAAGTTCTCATAAAATCGGTCGCTTTGGCCTTGCCAATATATGCTATGTCAGTTTTTAAGCTACCGAAAGGTTTATGCGAAAAAATTACAAGTGCGATCATTGAATTTTGGTGGAGCAGTGGTGATAAAAAGAGGAAGATCTCTTGGGTTTCTTGGGAAAAGTTATGTAAACCCAAAGAACAGGGTGGTCTTGGGTTTCATGATATCGGGCGTTTCAATCAGGCCTTGCTAGGGAAACAAGCATGGCGAATCTGGAATAAGCCTGATTCTTTGGTTGCTCGAATCCTTAAAGGTAAATATTTTAAAAATGGGAATTTTCTTGAATGTGGAATGGGGACACGTCCGTCGTATGCTTGGCGGAGTATCATGCACGGTAGAGAATTATTAAAAAAGGGATTGTATCGACATATTGGCAATGGGGTTGATTCTAATGTTTGGGCGGAAAACTGGATCATTGATACTGTTCCTCGGCCTCCAATGTATCGTGAGAATAACTCCATTAATTTAGTGCTAAGTTTCAGACTTATTCTTTCAGGGCTCGAATCAATGAGATGCTAGTTTGGTACATCGAACCTTTACACCACAAGATGCTCAAAGAATATTACATTTGAAACCATCAGTAGTACTTGAGGACTCGATCAGATGAAGTTTCACACTAAATGGAGAATACTCGACACGAAGTGGGTATAAATTGTTAGAGGCTCTGGTGGATTTTGATCATCCTCAAGGACATTCTCTCCCTCCTATTGAAAAAAAATTGTGGAAAGACCTGTGGAAGATCAAAGCTCCACCAAAAATTAAACATTTTATGTGGCGTGCTTTATCTGGTGCTTTAGCGGTTAAGCAATGGTTAAATACTCAGGTGATTGCTTTCTCATTTTCCAGTACCTTCAGAAGGTTTCTCTCAAAATTCAACTTTCTTCAATTTTGTTCACCTGATCAAGATTGCTAGGAGTTCATCTACGGATATACATATAAGACAAGTATTTTCATGGTTACTATGGGAAATTCGGAAGGCTCATAATACTTTTTTGTTTGAAAATAAGAGTTTGGAGTCCTCGTTTAGTGCTAAGAGAGTCTTTGAAGAGGAATCTATATGGATTGACTCTTTCACGGGAACAAGTGCTGGTTTTGATGAGGTTGGGACGAATTCAAATGTAATGTTGGATCCTCATGGGTAAATTTCAATCATATCAGTGGTGTATCATGGATTTTACGTGATCAAAATGGGTGTACAATAATGCATAGTCGTCGAACTTATTCATATATGCGCACAAAAACAGAGGCAGACTTATGGGCTTTTTTTTGGGCGGTTGAATGTATGCACAACCTACATTTCTCGAACATCATTTTTGAGACTTCCTCCGAGAGCCTCTGTGACGTTTTCCTAAAGCCTGATGACCACCAAAGCCTCAATCATAGTCGCCATGCCATCTCTTTCCTTCTAGCCAGGATAGATTCATGGAGTTTGAATCATGCTCTCCCTAAACGCAATGAAGCTGCGGGTACTATTACCTTGAGTGTCACCCGTGATCTGCGTCATCAGTCATACATCGCCCGAAGTGTTCCGGTGTGGCTACATCGTTTACTTACTTTAGAGACTCAGCAATAAGAGAATTTGGTGAAATTCTTTTCCCCTACTATTTGGTGTGTCTACTGACATTTCATTGTATCTTTATTTCAGTTATTTTTCATGTTGTATCATCCACTTGTTGCATTTCCAAGTGTTATAAAAAAAATTTTATGGTTCAATCCGTCAATATTAGGCCGGTATTTTTTTTATAAAATAAGTCTAGGCCTTAAAGACTCAAGAATATAATTCGCTGTCGTTTCTCTCTTTAAAAATCAACAAACCCTAGTTTTCGAACACAAACAATCTCACAAGTCTGTCTTTCTCCTAGCATTCTTCTTCCTCAGCCGGCGTCATCCTCTAGCAATCCAGGTGCTCTTCTTCTCTTTTTAGTATAGTTATCAAACTTGTTATATAGGGCTGTCTTCGAGATTCTATTGGAAGAGTTAATTTTTCAGATATTTCGTTCCACTTTTGAAGCTGTAACTGGTTATGGTCCTTTTCCCTCGTGTTAATCATTGTCTTCTGTTCTTTGTTATATAATATTCTCAATTTGATGAGAGAATCCCTGTTAGTTTCAGAGTATATGTGACTATGTGTATTTTAGTGGGTGTTTGCTAATGTTATATGTATGCTCTCTTATAGGTTTAAAAAAAAATATATAATCGTTGAAGTGTAAAGAACTCAATGGCAGAAGACTCTACTGACACGGTAATTCAATCATCATCACTGCCTGCTAAGCCAATCTTTAAGCCACTCAAGGCTCATGAGATCTCTGACGGCAAGGTTCAGTTCAGGAAGGTACCCGTCCCACCAAACTGCTACTCTCCTCTCAAGAAAGCTTGGTTAGATATCTACACCCCTGTCTACTATCAGATGAAAGTTGACATCCGCATGAATCAAAAATCCCGCAAAGTCGAGCTCAAAACCCTAGCCGATACCGGCGATATCAGTAACCTTCAGAAGTCTTCTGATTTCGTACACGCGTTCATACTCGGTTTCGATATCCCTGACGCGATCTCACTCTTGAGAATAGACGAGCTCTATGTCGAATCTTTTGAGATCAAGGATGTCAAGACGCTTAAAGGCGAGCATTTGTCTCGAGCTATAGGTAGGTTGTCAGGGAAAGGAGGGAAGACCAAGTTTGCTATTGAGAACTCTACAAAGACAAGGATTGCGATTGCAGACACGAGGATACACATTTTGGGAGCTTTCTCTAACATTAAAATCGCGAGGAATTCTGTGTAGTCTCATCATGGGATCTCCTGCTGGTAAGGTTTACTCCAAGCTCCGAGCAGTCTCTGAACGGTTTTGATGGAATTAACATTTTCTTTAAAGTATGTGATATGGTTTTTTATATGTTTGAATTTTGTATGAAGGTTTTGCATAAGATAACTTGAGATGAGCAAATTTAACAGGATTGGTTTAGTAGTTTCAGAGAATCAATAAATAGACACTTGTACTCTTTTGCTTTTATTAAAAAAAAAAAACACAGCTCAACCAATCTGGAGATCAGGAGATGCCGTTAATGTGGTACATAATCCTTGTGTAAAGGAAAGCAAACAGAACAACCCACCAAAAGCTACGGTCTGAATCGAGCCAATCCCCGAGCCCATATCCAGTGGAAGCTGCGATGAAACCAAAGAAAAAGGTGTAGAAGACGTGTTTTGTGTCCATGGGAGAGTTGAGCTGGAAGATGGAGATCCCAAAGGCGAACAAGGAGCATACATAAATCAAGGCATCAACGGTCGAGTAATAGTAGGGGAAATAAAACATGAATACCATACGAATCACAGAGAAACCAGCACGTTTAGCAGGTAGAGGAGGCTCTTCTTCCTTGTAGAATATCAGTGCACGACATGAGCATCAACACCACGTACAAAGTTGTGGCACCCATGGGCGCGTACCAAGAAGAAGACGATGAAAGACAGAGGCTAGTGAGTGATACGTAGATGCCAAATACAGATACCATGGCTATTACTCTCCACATATCTTCAAGACTCATCATCACACTGTCTCTCAACATCCTAGATTTTTTTTTTGTTGTTCTAGTTGTTGTGATACGATGAGGATTAATAGAGTTTCTGTTGGCACTAAAGATATTTAAAATCTCCATTTCTTTATCAGAATCTCCAAAATCTTTAATTTTAGGAAGAATTTACTAATTAACCAAATTATGAATTAAAATTAAGAATATAACTTTTACCACATACTAGATTAATACCCGCGCATTTGCATGGGAGAGGTTTATATATATAAATTATTTTAGGGATATTTGTACTTCCTACGCGTAACATTTAACCTTATTTGCACTGCTTACCCTATTTTCTCTCCCTCCATCATCACCTTTTCCCCTAAAAAAATGGTAAATCCCTAATATTTAAGGTTTTTTGGTATTTTTGGCCAATTTGCTCATTATTTTATGTGTTATTCTTTATATATTTTATGTTCTTTTATATATTATAAAATAATAAGTATATATTAAATTATTGAGTACAACTTTTATATATTCAGTTAATTTAGCATAAACACTTAAATAAAATAAAAATATTTTTTTATTTACAATCACTCTATATAAGTAAATCTAATAAATAAATGATATATCTCTCTATATATATTATACTTTTAATTTGGTTATCTAGTAAATTAAGTTTCACACTTACATAGTTTTATGATCTTTTTTATATTTTTATCACAAATTTTTTAATCCATTGATAACATTATTTTTAATGTGAGAGATTTAATATTTACAATAATTTATCATCGTTTAAAAAAGTCAAATTCAAAATTTTTCATTAAAGTTCTAAGTTCTCAATACTTATTCAATGCAGTTTTTGAATAAAATACTTATGTATTTTTAAATGGTATATAGTTTAATTTAAACATCAATATTATATATATAATATTTGAATATCTAGTAAATGATATTTCTTACTCATTAGTTATATAATTGTTTGTATTGTGCTATAATAACAAAATAAACTATTAATAAAAAATATTATATGTGAATCTTTTAAATATTTTATTAATTTATAGACATTTTAAAAATTAAAAATATGACATATATGAAAAAATTAATTTTTTTGTTATATAGTTAATATTGTTTTTAATTTATTTTCATAATATAAATTTAACAGAGAGAATAGAGGTTCTACAATTTTTAATCAAATTTTTTTATGCAGATCATTAATTGTCATATAATATTATAACCATATTAGGTAATTCTGTAAATTTTATTTAAGGAAATAATGAATATCATTAATAATAGTTTTATGATTAGTTTAACAAAAAGTATATTATATATTTATATGGACCAACATTTTTTCTAGTAAATTTGAGAAGCATTTTCGTGATGACACGTGGCTGCCAAAACACGTTGTAATGATTCTCAATTAATATATAGAAGATTATCAATTAATATATAGGAGATTAAAACAAAACTTAGATTTACCTAAGGTGAACCTTTAAATTCACTACACTTCTTGTTACCAATTAAATTGTCACATAGATAAATAATTAAAAATATTTTTATTTCTTTTAAAAAATCAAAAATAGTAGAAAAAATAATGGCGCCAATTTTAAATTTTAAACCTTAAAACTAAATCCTAAAACTAAACCTTAAACTTTAAATTCTAAACTCTAAACTTTAAAACTTAATTTTAAACACAAACTTTAAACCCAAAACTCTAAATCCAAACCTTATAACCTAAATCCCAGAACCAAACCCTAAACTCTAAATCCAAACCCTAGACTCTAAACTCAAACCTTAAATTTTAAAGGTTTATGTTAATGTTGATGTAATTCCTTTAGGGTTTAAGTTTTGAGTTTAGAGTCTAGGTTTGAGTTTAGAATCTAGAGTTTAAGGTTTAGGGTCTAGGATTTTGGATTTAGAAAATATGGTTTGAGTTTAGGGTCTAGAAATTGGATTTATAATTTAATTTTAGGGTTTAGAATTTAAAATTTACAGTTTGGAGTCTACGTAGTCGTTAAAATTGGCATCATAATTTTTTCTATTATTTGAAGTTTTTTTAAATAATATTTTAATTAATTATCTAGATAGTAAATTGATCGGTAACAAGAGTTGTGATAACTTAGGCTTGAACTTAAGTTTTGTTCCACATATTATACCGGTTATCCCAATAGCAAGTATCCAGTGAAAAAGAAGGAAAGAGTGGGTGACATCAACGCTTGTAGTTATAGATAGGAGTTAAATACCACTAGTTACAATCACCTCATGCAAAGGAGAGAGTGGATGACATCGTCTTTTTTTGTGAGTTTTTTTCTTTATACTTCTTGTGTTTTCTTCTTTGTGCCTCTGATTTATGCGTTTTCTTATTTTATTTTGTTTTATTTTGTTAGGACATGTTTGTTTCACCATCCAGACAGACTCATCTGGATGAAGATAAGAGTTTTGTTTGTTTAGACACTAAAAGTACAACTTATCTAGATGTATCATCTGTATGATTTTGAAATTTTAGGCTTAATTTTGAAGTCTATCTGGATGGACCAATTTAGACAATTTGAATGGACCAATTTGGAGGTTCTTCCAACATTGTATACTATCTATTATACCCCTTAAATAATTCGCAACTTACAAATCTAAACATACTATTATTTTGTAACTTACAAAAAATGACAAAACTAAATCTGCTTTGCTGATCTTTGCATTTTGCTATAATTCATCCAAGTATTGTTATTCTCAATCTTGCCCAAAGGACTGCAGGGACCGCTATGAAAAGGGAGGTGAGAGCTAAGGCTGCTCAGGATGCAGCAGCCGTAATGCTGCCTCCAATGCAGCGAGTCAGAAAGCATCTCTTGAAACGATTGGTGACAAGGACGTTCCTTAGGGAGAATCCAAACTAAGGTTGATGAGTTTGTAGTGGAAGTTGCGGTTCTGATGTCTCATCTGACTCCTCTGATGCTTCCTCCATCCCCTTCGAGTTATAGAGGTTCTATACTTGGAGTATGTGGTGAGATAAGCTACAAAGTCTTCTCGACGTTCTTCAGAGAGACAAGATCAGAGGTCTAGTTCAGCCCGCAGATCTTTGAGAGATTCCCAAGATCCTTAAGTGTGCGTACGTTCTCTGTTCTCTGACAGGGATCGCCGGTAAATTTTGGAGACTGACTCTAGGAAACCTTATTCTCCTAGCTTTGGGGGTCGAGGACTTGTCGTCTTAAAGAGGTCCATAGTGGATGACAAAACGAGCTTTCAGGTTCCTCTGTCGTTATTTAGGCAAAAAAGAGAGTATACCCGTTTTTAAGTTTATGAGAAATACTTCTTAGCCTTGTGACATGAAGGCTTGTGTATCTCTTCACCGTAATATTTGCATGGTCGACAACCTTAACATCCCCGAGGAGACGCTTTCCAATCACAATTTCTAGGAGGGTGTTTGCCGATCCAACACCAAGGTAATTTCTTCTTATAGTTTACCATTCTAGTTAATTATTTTGTGTTTAGTACTAATTTTATGTGTTTAGTACTTAATGAATAATTCTTGGTTCATCTCGAGGTTCACAGTAGATTCACCAACCAATATAATTTTCTTATTTCATATTCAGTATCTTTTAAAAAAGGTAACAAAATCTTGTCAATTTATATTATGTTTTTAAAATAAAAAGACAAAAATAGATAAAAAGTAATAGTTAAAAAAATAATATTTTACCGCCGTCAGAATAACACTAAACCCTAAACCCTAAACTTTTGGGTAAACCCTAAACCATTTGGAAAAATCCTAAATATTTTTTAAATGTTTAGTGTTTTTGATTTAGAATTTAAAAATTTTCCAAAGATTTAGGGTTTTCCCAAGGGTTTAGGGTTTATGATTAGGGTTTAGGATTATAGTTTAGGGGTTAGTGTATTGTTGACAATATTAAAAATAAATATTTAGAATTTATCCAAATGTTTAAAATGTATCCAAGAGTTTAGGGTTTGTCCAAGGGTTTAGGGTCTAGAATTATGATTTAAGATTTAGTGTATTGTTGACGTTGTTTAAAAAAATATATATATATATATATATATACTAGATATGGGTCCGTTCGTTTCACGGATTTTATTTGATGTTTTAATATTTATAAAATATATAA
>JABAYD010013764.1:0-17830 GCA_014822095.1 Diplotaxis tenuifolia
TCAAGTAACTTCTGAGCGGCAGGCCATAGTAAATTCCTGAATCCAATCCCTGCATTGACAATGAACATTCGGTGCAAAGTCTGCAAGAGTCAGACACCCACGATTACACACAAACTTTCATATCCAACCAAAACTATCCATGACCACTCAGCTCACTGGATCCATATCCTTACAAAATAGTTAGGGTACCTCAGGGTAATAGTTGCAATCTACTTTAGCAATAGATGCCAGGAGATTCGCAGCTGTAGGACTAAAGTTCTTCATACCCTGAAGAGAGAAATGTTACAAATAAATATAAAAGCATCTTTTTGAAGCTATCTATCTATCTACATAGGAGTTTGACCATACCAGGCCTTCAACATCAAGTATTGTAGTTGTTGTAGTGACTCTTCGCTTAGCTGCAATGGAACATGCAGGAAGCTTCTCCTGAAGAGCTCTCTCGAATTCTTGAACATGGTACTTCAAGTACCGTTCAATGGTTGTAACATCCATAAGCTTACCGGGATGAGCTTTGCCTAGTCTCTCGATATAGATTGGTCTACCATCTTTATCAACTCCATGATACCCCTGTGGATAGTGCCTTACCACTTTGTCCAACTCTTTGAAGTTGAAATCCTGTTTTTTTTTTAGCAAGAAAGACAAAACACTCCATAAACTTGGCTTACTACTATTATCAGTATAGGCGGCAAACAGATTTTTAAAAAAATCGGTCTGCTCACCCGCCTAAACAATAATCCTCTATAAAGTGCGTTACCACTAACCACCTCCTAGCGATTTTTTTGAACATTGATAACATCTGAATCCATATATACATCATTTTTACCTGTATTATACGATCTGCTCCAAACTCTTTCCTCCATTTAAGCATTTGTTCCCATGCAGTGACAGTTTTCTCGATGTTGAACTCCATTGTTTTCAGAAACCTAGTGTCAAACCAAAACATGTTTCAGAGAGACACGGATAAAAGCATACTCAAATCTTCTTAGTTTTACCTCAACAACATATGGTAATCATCATGTTTTGGAGGCAAAAGATCTTTCTTGAGAAGCTCTTGACGAAGTTGAAGAACAATCTTCTCCTCATTCTCGTCCCTAACATCTTCAATGAAAGGAACTGTGTAATCTATTTTTCGTTTCCCTTTTCTCTTCAAGGGATGCGTAAGTTTACTAGAACAGATAATAGCTTTCTTTCTTAAGTTCCTAATTCTTGAACGACGTGGCTCGTCCTCTGTGCATTCAGAATCTGATAACTTGTCTCTTGTTTGTTCTCGACCTTCACATATATAACTCATCATCATTATCATCACATATGTTGTATGATAGCCTAAGAAAGAGGTAAAGTTTTTGTGTTTTTATTTTGGTATTCAAAACCATTTTGACTTACCTGACATCTTCAGAATCTTGACTGATCTTTAAATTCAGCAAAAACTTGAAAATCTGCCACCGAATCTCACACACGTTAGTCAAACGCAGGAAACGAGAAGCAATGCAGAGGAGGGAGGAATGATGACAAAACGCTACAAAAAAAAAACCCTAGACGAAGAAGATCCTTGTGGATTCCAAAAAGAGGCAAGTTTTGATATAGATTACTATAAATAGGAATAAAAAGTTGTAACAGAGAATATTCGATATCTGTTAACAGAGATCATAAAAAGAAGCGGAAATAGATAGAGACACGGTTACACATACACCTCTTCTTTCTTTCTTCTATACGGAGAAGATTTGTAGATGAAATTTGCAATCAAATCCACAATTTTCTCAGAGAGGATTTCGTGCACTTCTCTGTGTGTCTCTGTGGGGTTTCTCTTGCTTTTTTAAAAGTAAAATAATGTAATTTTGGGACTCTGTTTCTTCATTAAATCGTCTTCACCATGACATGGCCGACATGTCTCATTCGCATTTTAACTCCCTTCCACACCTTCTTTTTTTATATATACAAATATATAAAATGCCTTTTAAATTAGTGATAAATTAAGCCAACGAGACACCTGGAAGCAGATCACATTCACATACATACTCTTATTAGTACTACTCTTTATTTAAAGTACAACAAACCAAACCTACTTAAGATTTTTTGTCCAGTTTCTGTTCGGTTTACCAACCTAAAACGGTCAACCCACGAGAAAAAATATTTGTTTTTTTTAGAATGAAAATATTTATTGTTACTAATGCATAATTCACTGAATCCACACGCATTTTGGTGGTGGCTTAGCAGTTAACACCCAACCCTATTCCCTTCTTCTTTTCTTCAGTTTTAGAAGTACATCATGTATATGTAAGATACAGTGATCCCCATTAAAAAGAAGGACAAATAAGTAACTCAAGTTTTATTTTCTTATTTATTTCAGTTTTGAGTACATCATGTATCTTTGTCAGATACACGATTGAAAGAAAATAAAAATAAGTGGCTGAACTAATTGAATACTTCAATGCCTACATCAACATTGACTTTTAAGGAGAACCCGTACATATTGCCCAAAATCCTGGAACAAGTCTTATGCAGTTGTTCTACCGTCATGACTATTTTAATCGTACAAACAATAAGGAAGAGCCAATAAGAATCACACACCGTCTAAACCTTCTTTAGGTCATCAAAACGTATGGGTCCAATATGATTTCACTGTTAGACTAATGAGTAACTAACCATGTTTTAATATTATTTTGAAAACATTTGTGTATTCTTCATTATCACTAGCAAGCAAGAGAGTGACTCCTTTTAATCATAATAATAGCCAATTGTTGGCTTAAAAGCATTGGAAAGTATCAAATGTATCAATAAAAAAGCTTAATAAAGCTCATGTACACACCCAAACACATGGCTTAATAAGAAAATAAAACTAATAAATCAAGCAACCAAGCCAAAGCCACAATCATGTTTTTTTTTTCTTATTTCTCCAATTCTTAGACAAATGCGCAATGTACTGGTGCGGATCATTAGTTGTCAACCATCATCATCCCATTGCATACTTCTGGGTCCAGGATCGGGCAGTGTTCTCGTACTTGGTACGGTCTGTCTTGTAGATGTTGGCTATTTCTGGAACCAGAGGATCATCAGGGTTTGGATCTGTCAGCAATGAGCATATCGACAGAAGAACCTGTGGAAAAATGCAACACCAACCTCTTTAAAGCAATTTAGAGGAATATGAAAATTAAAGAGTATCTCACCCATTTTATCAAACCAATGTATCTTCAAGCAATTTCACTGATGAAATCCATACGTAACGTCATCAATATTGATAATGAAAGGCTCTTTTCCATTATAGCATAAGGTAACTCATAAATAAAAGATCTACTGAACTAATACCATATGAGTATCAACTCATACTTTGGTCAGAAACTAACACTAACACCAGAGAGAATGGATAAAGACATGACAGTAAAAGAGACAGTGAGGTTGAAAGAGAAACAGGCAGATGATGAATACCTTGGATATGGTAAGTGCAGGGCTCCACTGCTCTTTCAGAATGTCAAGACAGATGCTGCCATTACTGTTGACATTCGGGTGATAAACCTTGGTGCGGAAAGACACCTACATCATAAAAACAACCATCGATGATGATCGTTACAGAAAAACGAGTAACTGATTGAACACTCGCTCTAAGCACAAACAAACATAGCAAAGCAACTACAAAACTTTTGCGAGACCTTTGGTGGCTTGAAGGGGTAATCCGGAGGGAAGTGAATGGAAACAAGGAATACACCTCCAGAGAATGGGCTATCTGCTGGACCCATGATAGTTGCTTGCCAGTGGTGCATATCATCACCAACAGGACCTAAGCGGCATGACACAATTGCATCACAATCTAAAATTGAAAAGTACAAAAGATCCCAACTTTGATAGTAATTACATAAACCCACAATTGCAGCTTTAGAGTTGACAAAAGATAGTTTGAAACTCACCGGCACTGCAAGACACAGGAGGATCCCTTTGCAGATCCCTAAGCTCCCTGTTAATTCTTCTCGAAGCCATGGTCCTCGCTTGCTGCTGCTGCTAGCTAGCTACAAACAACCAAAGCCTGATCAGTAAAATAAATCCCCATACCATACGGTCTTTACAATTACGGAAGCAGCACGAGCAATACACAACATAGAGTAAGATCATACTTAAGCAGAATTAACAAAAAGCCATGAACACCTACAGAAAACAATATAACAAAGACTCGTTCAAGTTTGCTAATCAGCCGATGATACAATCAGTAATCTATCGAAATCATAAGGATGAATGCATACACAATCTAAACTAAGCCTAGCAAACAAGCTGATCAGAGAGATCATTACCAAACCGAAGGCAAAATCATTGAACAATTCAGAAACTTATACAGGTCAGTATAACGTAACGGTACGAGTATATACTAGAAACACGATGATATAACAATACACATGACGCAACAGATTCCCAGAGAAAACAGAGATCGACAACGAAGATCGGGAACTGAGACCCTAGGAAGAAACGATGATCTATATCGAATTGGAGATTTTCAGAACTGATTTTGACCTAACTTACTTAGGGTTTTTGATTTGATCTTCGGAAACCTCAAGAGGCGGTTGGTTGTTTCGTAGATGAAGTTTTAGCAGTGGATACGATACGCCTTTAAATAGATTCTTCCTTCCTGCGTTGAAGCTTTGCCACGTAGCTTGTTAGATTCCAATTGGGTCCATTATCAAAATATCTAGATATCTTATTATATATATATATATATATATATATACATCTAGTTATATAGGTTGATTCCTCGAAGTTACTAATTAACGTGATTGCGACACATATCGTTTATGTTTTTAAAAATGTGACATGTGTTACTTAAAAAAATAGTAATTATCTTTTTAGAAAAATTAGTTATTATCCTTTTAAAAAGTAGTAAGTATCTTTTTAAAAAATTAAAAAATAATAATTACCCTTTTAAATTTAACACTAATTTGTCTTCTCACAAATAATAAAAAAGATAATTGTCAAAAATAGTAATTATCCTTAAAAATATATTTAAAAAAATGATTAACGCTAATTTTCCTTATAATAGTTATTATTGTTTTAAAAAAACAGAAATTACCCTTTTTAAAAAGTAATTATCAATTTTAAAAAATAATAAATATCCTTTTTAAAAATATGAAATCGTAATTCTATTTTTTTAAACCTTAAAAAAGAAAAAAAAACTATTTTTGCTAATTTTTCTTAATTTAAATCCTAATTAAAAAAAATCAAAATCCAAAAAAAAATGAAATATAAAAACGATTAATAAAGAAAAGATAATTGTAAAAAAAAACTTGGTTACTCAAAGTTACTAATTAACGTGATTGCGACACATGTCGTTTATGTTTTTAAGATTGTGACATGTGTTACGTAAAAATAGTAATTATCCTTTTAGAAAAATGAGTTATTATCCTTTTAAAAAATAGTAAGTATCCTTTTAAAAAAATTAAAAAATAATAATTACCCTTTTAAATTTAACACTGATTTGTCTTATCTCAAATAATAAAGAAAATATAATTGTCAAAAATAGTAATTATACTTAAAAATATAGTTAAAAATGATTAATACTAATTTTCCTTATAATAGTTATTATTGTTTTAAAAAACAGAAATTACCCTTTTTAAATAGTAATTAATAAATATACTTTTTAAAAATATTAAATCTTAATTCTATTTTTTAAACCTTAAAAAAAGAAAAAACTGTTTTATGCTATTTTTTCTTAATTTAAATCCTAATTAAAAAAGTCAAAATACAAAAAGATGAAATATAAAACGATTAATAAAGAAAAGATAATTGAAAAAAAATTATCCTTCTAAAAAACAAAGACTATTTAATATTAATTTTCCTAATGTCATTGTTAAAAAGTAAATATGCTTTCTAATGCAAAAAGAAAATACATAACGAATCAACAAATTCTATAAAAAAAATTCATATTTGTTGGGAAAAAGAAACATGCTTCTTTGGCATTAAAAAAAAAAATTTCAACTATGATTATTCAAATATATATCTTATTATATAACTAAACTCTCTCATATTTGTTCACTTTTTTCATATTTGATCATCATACATAATTATTGCTTTAAGACAAATATAATGTTAGTTTATGTCTGATCATCGCATATTTTTTCTTGCATATTCTTTTCTTTTTATAAAGTGATGTTGATTTCTTATGTCATTAATGTCATGATGCATATGTAATAATTAAGCGTTTACAAGTTATATTTTAATATAATAATGATGTTATATTATTAGGCTTTCAAGTTATTGCCACAATAATGATGTTTTATTACGTATGTGTGTTTTGTTGTTATACAGACGTAATTAATATTGTTATTATGATTGTCTATGTGTGTTTGTTTATTCTATTAAAATAATTTATTTATTATATAAGAAAATACAATTCAAAGTTGTGTACTTATTTTTTCATAAGAAATTTGGAAATAAAAATTAAATGCAATAATCCTTATTGAAAAATTTGCAAAATTGCAATAAAAACTACAAAAGATCATATCATAAATTTTAGATAAAACTAAAGAGCAATTACATGTATGAGACCAATTACTTTGAATACCGCGTGAAATTTTTTATTTCAAAATTATAAAATTTTGCTCAACTAAAAACCAACAACGAATTTATATGTTAATATTCATAATTCATATATATATATATATTTTTCTTTCATATATATATATATATGTATACATATAACACTTATTATATAATTTATATGGTAATATTCATAATTTCACATATATATAACATCTTATTATATAAAAATATTAAAAATGTGGATTTTCATAATTTAATTATACATGTCATTCGAAGAGTTACTCTAACTTTATTGGTAGAAAAAAAAATATTAAGCTATTAGTTCAATCCTATCAAATAATTTCAGTTTTTTACAAATGTTATATCTTATACAGTAAAACTTAAATGCGAACAACAATATGGGTTGAACAACCATAATTAATTAAAAAAATATCACGTTCAAAGATAATAATAGTGTTCTTATCATGATAAGTGTTTTGATCAAGACATAGGTGTAAATTATTTGTCAGCATTTTCTGGGATTAAGTAATGTTTGAATTATGATTTTGATTATGCTACTGACTTTCAGAAAGTTACAATTTAAATATATTGTACCATGCAAATAAGTGTATATTGATGATAACAAATGCATACAAAAATTTTGGAATTCTACAATGACAACATGAACATTACTAAATAGCCATAGAAATATTATAATATATTTAAACAAGAAAACAACATACAAAGTTAATACAAATATTAAATTAAGAGCATTTCAATTCATTGTATTTCACTATAATTCATAGTTATCTGGGGCTGAGGTTTGTTTTGATTTTTTAGATATAACTTTTTCTCTCTAGCCTTACAAAATTGTTAATAAATAAATGTATAAACAATGTGATTATTGAAATATAAATACCAATCAAAACTTACGTGGAAAATAAATTTTATTCCTTAAAATAAGTTTATAATATATATTCAAATATTCTATAATTACAATAAAATTTCTTTTTTTTATCATCTGCATAAAATTAAAATATCAATCAAAACTCATGCATCGCACAGGTCCATACATAGTATTCTATAAAAGAAAATATTTTTTTTAATGCAAATATAACATAATTTACTTTGTAATTATCTTCAAATCATAAAAGTAAAAAATTGTGAAAATTATAAGATAAGATGAAAAATATTATAAGAATATATCAAGATTTTCTACTGTTAATAGTCCCTCAAAAAATTATTATTTACTAAAAATAAAACAAAAAGTTGAAAATAGAGAAAATATTATTGCTTGAGAGATTTACTAAATAGTGAGTATGATAATATATTAGGAATGATTGGTTGAGATTTAACTAGTGATTTTACCTTTGATTTAGATATACGACCATATAAATCATCAATCAAGTAATTTTTAAAATTAAAATAAAAAATAAAAAAATGGTTGGGAAAGTTTATTTTCTAAAGCAACAAAAATATTGAAGGTAATTGATTGGGATTTATCTTTCTATTTTAATTTTATTTATTTTTAAATCATTAATCTTTACCAATAATGTTATAGCTTTATTTTCAAAAATTAAAATCTTTATCATGTTTCTACTAATTTGTACCGATCATCCTCTAGCTTTAATTTTAAGCTACGCCAAAAAACTAAACCAATTTTTTCTAATGTATTTTAGGTAAGAGTTCTACATGTTTTATTTTTAGGCTGTATAATCTGTCAAATGGAAAGAAACTATCTATAATATTAAATAAATTATATAATCATAATAAAAATTATAAGTGTTCTAATTTATTTTTGGATTTTTAAATTATTGAAAGATTATTTGCATATCATATTTTAAATAAAATTTGATTATTTATTTAAAAATATTAATATAAATTGTTTTAATTGATAAAAATGATTGTTTATATATAAATCACATATTTTATTTTAAAATATATACATCACATATTGTTTTATTATAACTTACAGGTACGACAAATTTAACTACCACAAAAATTTCTGTAAAATAATCTAGAGTAACAGTTTTACAATTACAACCAACTTACCTACAACTAAATATTTACAGCTAAACTCTTACAGTTACGGTCGAACCAATCATTACCATTGATTGCTGTAAAAATATCTTTATTTTTTATATTATTTTCATTTATTTTCTAAAGTTACATTAGATACAACTATATCAAAAACAAATCTACAGATTAAATTCTATAGTAAATTTTTTATATACATGTTATCTTGTGACCGGTTTATAATTTAAAATAATTAAAAATTTGTTAAATAAATAAATTGTAATGCAAATATTAATATGAAGAACTTTCCATAAAAGATTTAAAAATTAAATTTGAATGTAAATCTATACATCAAATTCAAAAAATAAACTAAAAGAGTAGTAAATACAACTACCTCCCTACGATAAAACAAAAAAAACTTTAAATAGTTTTACATAATGGTTATGAGATGAAAAGTATTCTCTAAACAATTAAATCTTTTCCCATAAGATTTTTTTGGGGATGTCTATCGAGAAATTTTTTCGAGAAATCTATTCATTTATTGAATTTTATAAGATTATAAAAAATATTTTGATGGAAAATAAATTGAAATCATGTAAAACAAAACAACTCTAAATCATCTAAATTTAATAAAATTGAATTAGTTTTCACGTAAATTAGTAATTATAAATTATACGTTATGATTGTCAATTAGTAAAGGTTTGATAACACTGTTGTTCAACTAATGTTGGTATTTTTAGGGGTAGATAAAATCTTAAACTTAAAAAATAACATAAGTTTTAGTTTTGTATATATCAAAATTTTATAAGTTAATATGTTCAATGAAGTGTTTATTACGATCTAGTTAAAAAATATTTTGCCAATCTCTACCAACTAGAAATTAACCCAAAATTAATTACTGCAGCTACATAGAGATTTTTTTTTGCTACATAGAGATGATTTACTGCAAAGCTTTTACTAGCCACTATAGCAAGGAAACAATATGATCCAATGAAGCTTATACTTGAAGGTGTTATAACCCGCAAACGAAACACAAGTCTTCACCCTGTTGATACCATTTGAGATTGGTTTCCCATCAGCTTCAGCTACTTTACTATATACAATGTTAGTGATACAATCAAACATGCGGATTTTTGTTTCAGATATCCCTTTGGATATTTGTATTTTGAATAAGTATTTGGTACATTGTAAAGAAGATGTCTTGGTGTTGATCGTACATAATCTCTCAACGGTTCATAACTAACCGGATTGTGTTATTTGATTGATCAATGCATTCACCAAGATATGGGTTGGTTCAGTAATAATCAGATAACTAATCGAATCATTCTTTCAATTTTTGAAAATAGAGTTTACTGGTAACATTTAAAAATGTCAATTTCAATAATAAACATGTGAAAATTACTCGAGAACAGAACATAATACTGAAACAAACTTTACTTTGACGCTTACGTATCCCAAAACATAGTATCATTACCAGACACATGCCATCATGATCTTCTTTTGTTTCTTTTGCTAATACAAACCAAACTTTGCTAAAGAGTAAAATAAAATAAAGAGAAAAAGACAAAAATAACACGAAAATGTTTTATAAATTATTCATTTTTACCCTTGGGTTAACTAATCCTAGACTTTTTTGCGTAGAGTTGAGGAGTGGGGTTTGAAGAAAAAGTTTCTAATTTGAAAAAAATAAAAAAACTTAAAATTTTTAAAATAAAAAATGTTATTTTGGTCATTTTTGTTTTTGAGTGTTATTTTTGTGACATAAACTTAGAAAAGTGTTATTACGAAGATTTGCCGTAAAATAAAACAAAACAAACCTAAAGTCTTTGAGAGAGAGACAGAGACTCATCATGCCTTTGTGTTTCTTTGAGATTGTGTCATCTGAATCTCTCTCTAGGATAATGATAAATAGACAAAACAAAAACATTCATAACCATATATACAATAAGACTATTCCAGGGAGAAGAGAACAGTACTGTATAGTCACGAGTGGTACGACCTCCCTTCATCGAATTGGATCGGTTTCATGTGTTCCTTGAGATGTGATAGATCACAACAACAGCAGTTGTGACTTTTTAAGGCATTTGATCTCTACACTTCTCTTGTTTTAGCTCTCTTCATTCCAAGGCCATTGAAAGGAGAAACAGAACCTGACATTAGAGATCCTTCATCACGACGAGTTCCATTGAGCAATGCTAGCTCTCGCAGCTGCTGCTTCTTGTAGACATCATGTGTGTCCTCCTTTAAACAGAAACCAAACTTTTATATAAAACGATACTATATCATTAGCAGGTTTTAAAACTGAAGGGAATGAGCTTATTAAAACAAACCATAGGAGTAAGAAGATCATCGAGTATCTCGCGAGCTTGCATGAGACGTGCGTCCACTATTTCAATAGGTAACTCTGCTTCGACTAAGATATGAAGTGGCTCATTTAAGTGCTCAAACCCTGGTTTTCCTCTCATCATTTCCTCCTACATGATGAAACATATACATTAATAAACGCTGGAGTATAGATACAGATGAATGAAGATGTAAAGGAAAATACCTGAAGTGGATCTTTTATGCTACCTCTTCCTCTTATAAGAACACGACAATCAGTACTTGCTTCAACTCGCTTCAGGGAATTTCCTCTAGGACCAAGGAGGCGACCAACAAAATTGTACTGTCATAACAAAAAAAACATTAGAGGTATATTCCGATCAATCATTATGTATTTATATATAAACTCCAAGGTGTAGAAAATGAGAGTTCATACATTTGGATAGTCCTCGACTGGAATATCGACCCTGATCGTTCGCTTGGCGATCAGACCGGAGGGACTACCTGGTGAGTTAAGCCAGTTTGGTCCCGGAGATGATGGAACAGATCTCTACATATATTATCAACCAACACATTTTATAGGCCACAAGAACTTTTATTTAAAGCACAAGTTAACAGACGTAGTTGTAGCATCAAAATAGCAAAAGAATATCAGAAACTTATGAGCGCCTATGACAACATTTATAGCAATAACATCATCATTTAAATCCTGCTCGACATGATGATGGTGGAGTACTATCTAATTAGTGATTATATAATTAGACGGGATCATTACAGGTTTTTAGTGTTAGCTAAAGCTACCCTGTCATGACAAACTAAAATTGAAAGTAATCAAATGTTATGTCAGTATCTCTTATTAAAGTCTGTAGAATAAAAATTAGATGAATAAGGGTTATGTTAATGGGGGTGGTTAGTAAGTCATACTTCTGATGGAAACTGTGAGGCTCCCCATCCGCTCAGGTTAGCTCTTGCATTCTGAAATATCCTTCCATTACCTAGAGGGCTACTGTGGTCAAGCCCACTTTGACTCAAAACTGTGGCATTCTCCAACAGAGTAGTTACACGCATAATCTCTGTTTAAAAAAATGTCAATTTAAAAGAGCAAGACGCACCAGTTAGAATTATTAGTCAATAAATGAGTCACCCAGCAGTACACCAATGAATGGGGATTACAGCACAGTTAAATGAGTCAGCAAAGAATCGAGTTCTAAGTCAAATGTTAATATGTCCTAACTTGTAGTCTCTCTGTGATTAGTAAGATATCTAAAACCAGGAGTTAAACAGTCAATTTTTTTTTGTTTTTAATACAATTTCCATCCTCTAGCGACAATAGCAGGAGTTAAGTGTTTATCAACTGTATAAGAGATTCAACGTCATGAGGTAAGAAATGACATATACAGTTTGCTGGAAAAGACGTGCAATAAACAAGAGAAACATCTCAATACTCACCCTGGTTTAGTAGTCGCCGTGCATGTGGAAGAATGGGAAAGAATGGAGTAAGCTTATGACGCTCTTCAAGTAACTCTGAAAGATAACTGCTAAAAAATATTTTTTAAGAAAATCAGTAAACCTCAAAGACACAGAAAAGATCCACTCAAAAAGCTCATACCATGATCAAGAAACCAATAATATTTTGTTTTAATATGTGCATCTAGATTGACATTGTTAAGTGCAGTGAATCTAGTCAATCTTCCTTAAAAATGTGAATATTTAACAGTTTCATCAGTCAAGAACACAAATCAAAAATGAGAAAACGAATAACCAATGATCCATAAATCTACCATAACACTAAAAACCGATGCTTAAACCACACAAGAAAAAAAAGTGAAATGAATTGAGACAAATCACAAGTAGACATAGCTTAACAATAGGACATAACATAACTCTCAAATATTAAGATTCAAAAACAAATCATCATGAAAGAAACATGGATCCTAAATTTAAAGCATAAGAGAATAAAACAAAACACAGCAAACCAGATCAAGAAATCTCCAGATTTGAGATATAAGAAACTATTGAGATCTAAGGACAAAACAAAGGTCAAACAATACATCAGCCAAAGTAAGATTTCAAAAAGTACAAACAAACAAACAAAAAAGAAGAAGAAGATGAGAACTGAGATTCACTCACTTCTCTTGTTCAATAAAGACAGAAGACTGTGATCTGATACCACCTGAGTAGCTAGGCGAATGAGGAGCAGATGGAGGAACCGAAAGAGACGACGGATACGTCATAAACCTCCCTCCGCCGCCACCACCACCTAGCGAGGTCATCATCATCATCTCAAAGGCAAAAACGTTCACAAGGAATCAGAGTGGAGCCGTGGGAGATCAGAAGATGAAGCGGCGGAGTAATGAAGAAGAGATGTTGTTATCTCTCTAACGTCGGTGGTCGTTTTATAGAGACAGTATTGGTACTGTGGACATGATTACTTCTTAGCTGTTTTTTTCCTTCTTTTTTACCTTTTCATTTTACATTACTTCAAATTTTACCGCTCTTGTTTGGTTTCTTTCAGAAGCCTCTTCATCATCTAGAAGTGCCTCCTCACACACAGTTTACTAACAATCCGGTACGGTCAAATAATCCTCCGATACAGTTTAATAATAACCCGGTGCGGTTTGATAATAATCCTTCCTTCACGGTTTAACAGTAATCCGGTACGGTTTACTAATAGTCAAGTACGGTTTACTATAATCCGGTACGATTTACTAAAAATCCGGTATGGTTATCCGAAAAATGACTATTCATATGATTCTGACTCTGAATCAATTACAACGAATGTTATGGTAAAACTTAAAATTCCGGTACAGTTAATTAAATCCGGTACGTTAGTAAACGCTGCGTTTTAGAAAAAGAAGCTCTCTACTCAGAGGGATACATTGAGTGAGTCGCGAAGGAGAGGTTGAAGAAGGGAGCTTGAAACAAAAATGGAGGAGGCGATTCCTTTCAAGAATCTTCATAGCAGAGAGTATCAAGGTCACAAGAAGAAGGTCTTCTTCAATTTTTTTTTTTTAATTCTTCATCTACTTTTCGTAATTAAAATTTTAAAAACTTACGAACCCTAGCTTTTTTTTTTTTGGATTGAAAGGTGCATTCGGTAGCTTGGAACTCTAATGGGACAAAGCTTGCTTCTGGTTCTGTTGACCAAACAGCTCGTGTTTGGACCATAGAACCCCACGGTCATGTAATTTCTTTTGCCTTTGAGCTGCAAATTTTGTGTCTTTATGATTTTTACATATGGAAAAAGTAATGGTTTTTATTAATGGGTGTGTTGTGGTGAATACAGAGTAAGGTTAAGGACCTTGAGCTAAAGGGACATACTGATAGTGTGGATCAGCTATGTTGGGACCCTAAACATTCAGATCTTGTTGCTACTGCCTCCGGTGATAAGAGTGTTCGTCTCTGGGATGCTCGCAGTAAGTTATACACTCTCTCAATGGGCTATCTTTGTTTCTCTGTAAAAGAATGTTATAGGCTGGAGCTTGGTTATAGATGAGCTTTGTGACATTCACAATATGTTATCTTGGCTTGTGTCCCTGAGTTATGCTGCAGAAACTATTGGTTGATGATTAGATATCAAGTTCATAATGATTATGAACTATATATATTTAGTTAAATTCCGTAGTAGAGGTTTTGATACGTAGCTTACTATTGTGTGTTTATTTATGAGATATGTCTTCTTCGTGTTGTATAGGTGGAAAATGCACGCAACAGGCAGAACTTAGTGGGGAAAATATAAACATCACCTACAGACCTGACGGGACACATATAGCTGTTGGTAATAGGGTATTGTCTCGAGAGACTCATGTCTTTACACATAAATATACTGTTTTATGCATTGCTTGATGAATCCCTTTTATATGTGGTTGTTGTTTCACTTACTTGCCAATGTAGGATGATGAGCTTACCATTCTGGATGTTCGTAAGTTTAATAAGTCCCTGTACAAGCGCAAGTTCTCATATGAGGTATGTCTTTATTTTTAGTCTTTATTTGTAGAAGTTAATACATGCTTTAGTAGATGTGGTGCTGTATGGAAAGTTAAGTCTTCTTGTTGCAACAGGTAAATGAGATTGCTTGGAACATGTCAGGAGATCTTTTCTTCTTGACTACTGGACTTGGTGAGAATTTGAACTTATTCATTCCTGCACAGGCTTCCCCCTAGCTTATTTTTTTTTTATATATTCTTAGAACATTGAGAAAACGATCTTATTCGAGTGTTACGTTTTCTTCTGTTCAGGCACTGTGGAAGTTCTGTCATATCCACTTGAGAAAATGCAAAATGATCTTAAACCAGTTGACACTCTGACTGCCCACACAGCCGGGTGCTACTGCATTGCAATTGATCCTAAAGGAAGGTAATCTACGTTTGCATTCATTGTTTCTTTTACCCTCTGAGGCACAAATGATTATATAATTTTTACGGTTCTTCCCCTTTACCTTGACAGATACTTTGCTGTTGGGAGTGCTGATTCGTTGGTCAGCCTTTGGGATATGTCAGACATGCTTTGTTTGAGGACATTTACAAAACTTGAGTGAGTCCTCAGTCTTTGATGTTTCAGATTAAAGATTTAATTTCCGTCTCATGTTTGTAAATTATTATTCGTTCTCGCAGCTCACCAGTCAGGACAATAAGCTTCAACCATTCAGGAGAATACATTGCTTCAGCCAGTGAGGATTTATTTATAGATATTGCAAGTCACTTTCCAGACTCTAGTTGCTACGTAAGTTATTCAATGTGAGATTAGTACACCTCTCTTATCTGACCATTGAAACAGGCAAACGTCCAAACTGGGCGAACGGTGCATCAAATTCCATGTCGAGCGGCCATGAATAGCGTGGAGTGGAATCCCAAATACAACTTACTTGCATATGCAGGTGATGACAAGAGTGCCAAGTACTATGGTGATGAAGGTAACTCCAGCAGCTTCTGTTCTGTGTTAGGCAGCAACACAAAACTCTTTAAATTGGTTGTAGAAAATGAATTGACAAAAAACTATGTGTATCTTTTTTGCAGGTGTTTTCCGAATATTTGGGTTTGATAGCTCTTAGGAACACAGTACACCGCATCTGGTTCCAGATATAAGCAACTCTGCTTGGGCACTTGGTGAATTGGAAAATGTTTGTGTACTACTAAACATGTGTTAACAGTATCATTATTTTGACATGGAATGTTTGTAGTTGCGATTTTTTATATGAATCTGGCATTTTATTTGCTGCAAAAAAATGGGATACTACTACTACACAAGCTGTGCTCTTTATTATAGAAAAAAAAATAAAAGAATGAAACTTTATAAATATCTGATTCCAAGTTACATATAATTTATCTAGCGTCAGACATATGATCTCTACTATGTGTGAGCGTATCGCTGCTAAAAGTTACAGGTTGTTCTTGCACTCCCGGTGACTTGACAGCAATTCTCCCAAAGATAAGATCGGACCAAAAGGCTCCATATCCCCCACGATGGAGGTTGAAGTAAGAATATAGAATCCTGAGAAATACAACACATTTATTATCACTGAGAGTGTCCAGATTTTTTCGATAGAATTACAAAACCAGACGATTTGCTTACCGGGAAAAAAAATGAACAGAAACGTTTTGTCTGATCAAAATCCACAGAGGATGAACTTAGAGACGGGGAAGAATAACCCTGCAAAGCAAAGAAGAACAATGGTAATCAAATACTGAGAGAACCAAGTAACAGGCTTCCACTTGATCTCAACGCTTGAACTCTTCATCCTCTTCCCACTCATCGGCTCCTTGGACAAATCAAAGCTCGCCCCTTTCATCCTCAGCTCCAACACACACCGCGTAAGCGTTCTGTTATCGTTCCTCTCCCTGTGCACTCCTCTGGAAACTTTCCAGAACAAGAACAGCTTGGCCTGAACCAGAAACACCAGAACCAGCGACGTGGCTAGTGACAGTACAGAAGGTATCCACCACTTCTTGCAGACCGTTTTCGCCACGTCATCATTGTCGGAGCAAGAGGAAGAGTAGAGGATCGTGAAGAAGAAACCGTGGAATATGAGGAAGAAGCAGCAGAGTTGAAAGATCTCTCTTTTGATTGACTCGAGTCTTGATTCTTTGCGGAGGACACGGTGACAGAAGAGATCTTCTTCTCTTTGCCATAGTTTGAGAAGCAGGAGATGGCCTGGAGACTCTGAGATTTCAGACAGGGGATGTTGTTGAATCACTCTGAGTATTCCCGGATTAGAGACCGGAACCAACTGTTGTTGATGTTGCTTCTCTATGTGCTCTTCGTCTACAGGAATCTCGACTATGTGAGAATCTTTAGTTCCAGCCATAGCACGAGAAAAGATTGATACTTTATGAGGGTTTAGAGATCCAGAAATGGAAAGCAACGAGAGTTTCTGAAGAAATAGAGATCGGAAATGGAATCTAAAGAGTAAGAATAAGATAGATAGAGAGAGAGAGAGAGAGATTGTTTTGTTTTTGTGTTTCGAAAGTTGCCTAATCTGTGAAGATCTCAGGTATTTAAATTGTTGTTTCTTTAACGGCTATATGTGTACAACGTTCTGATTTTTCTTACTCTCCGAAGTTTAGCGGTTACTGCTCAGATAACTTGTACGCGACTTTTTCCCACTCTAACGGCTATATTTTCCTTTCCCAATGTTTATGAATCATGGACCAATATTTGGGCTTATAGTGGGCCGAAGGTTTTGCAATGCACTTTCTAGTTTAATTTGACCTGACCCTATATCATCAATAGAATGGACAATTCGTTCATATATAAACCAGATCCGCCGTCAAAGTTGCCTTGTCCCCCAAAATATTTCGGATAGGCCTGGACATCCGGGTTCTCGGGTCGGGTTCGGACCGGGTCCTCTCGGGTCCGGGTCTTTCGGGTATTGAAAATTTAGACCCATAAAGGTATTCATAATTTTTTGGGTCGGTTCCGGGTCGGGTTTTGCCGGGTCCGGGTCGGTTCGGGTCTATAATTATAATACCCGTAAAATACCCATAATTTTCGGTTCCAT
>JABAYD010013769.1:0-10645 GCA_014822095.1 Diplotaxis tenuifolia
CCTAGCATAATCATATAGGATTGCATCTTTTGTGTTCCTTAGCTCCTCGTGATTCGATCCCTAAGTACTACAACTGAACCTCTTATTTGAGAGAGTAATTCACTCCTTAAGGTAATTTGAGTGATATCAAAAAGATAATTGCTGATTTTTTTAAAAACTTATAAGGAAATTAACATTAGTAGTTTTTAAAAGGATAATGACTATATTTTTTTAAAGGATAATTACTATATTTTTGAAGGGATAATTACCAATTTGGCAATTTTTTTAATTTATATGTATTTTAACACATGTCACAATCTTAAAAATATAAACGTCATGTGTCGAAATCGTGTTAATTAGTAACTTTGAAGAAGTTTGGACTAAGTTTTCTTAAAGGGACAAATTCTTTTTTTACGATGATCTTTTCTTTATTAATCTTTTTTTTTGGGTTTTAACCTTTTTAAGTAGGATTTGAATTAAGAAAATGAGTAAAAAAGAGTTTTTTTTTCCTTTTTAAAGTTTTTTTTAAAGTATAATAACGATTTAATCTTTTTAAATTGATAATTACTAATTTGAGTGATATAAAAAAGGATAATTGCTGATTTTTTTTTAAAAACTTATAAGGAAAATTAACATTAGTAGTTTTTAAAAGGATAATGACTATGATGTCAAAAAAAAAGGATAATGACTATATTTTTTTTAAATGATAATTACTATTTTTTTGAAGGGATAATTACCGATTTGACAATTGTTCTTTTTTTATTTATATGTATTTTAACACATGCCATAATCTTAAAATATAAACGCCATGTGTTGCAATCGTATTAATTAGTAAATTTGAAGAACTAAGCTTTATATAATAAGCTTACTTTTTTTAAACTATCAGACATATGTTTAGAAACTAGTCCTGATTCGCTGTAACACTATTCTTTATCCTTCTGCATATGTCACACTTCATATTGCACCTTATGTGATGTTGTCCCTAGACAAGAAGATTGATCCAAAAGCACGTTGTAGGGCAACCGGTCTTATTCTCTTGCTTTCTTATCTCTGTACATCTTTGTTTATAGAATGAGTGGTTATTAGGTCTTCTTGAAAGATGATGGGGACAACAATCCCGACACAGTTAGGTTATCTTCTCTTTTATCGCAGAGAAGAAATCGAAGAGGAAGAAACCTCACAGAGAAGTTTTTGCTCATGTACCATAATGTGAGAACAAGTACCAGATCCAGAATCTGATAAAAAAAACAAGACCTTAGAAGTTTCTTTGAAGTCTTGTTTCACTGTGGGTTTTTGCTCTAGGACCCTAGAAACATAAATTTTACCATCTTTATATGCCGTTATAAAGCTGGTCTATTGGAAGTTTTTCTTTTCTTGCATTGTGATGAAAACTCTTGTTTTGGAGCTTCTACTATGGTTCTGTTCACCTCAAGACCTATTTTTTCTTCCATCGGTAGCTGCGTAAACCTTGTGTCAACAAATCTCACATTCGGCTTCTGTTTTAACGAGCCAATAATCATCGAATCTGTTTTTTTTTAAACGTTTTTAGCGCTATTTATAGGGTAATTACATCAAGGGGTTATTTGTGATATAATCAAAAAAAATGTTATAGCTCAATGAGAGTTAATTTGGCATTTTAGTATATTTTAAAACCATTTAAAGGGTAATCACAACAAAACTTGATGAAGCATGTCCCAGTGAGCGATCTCCCTATAACAAGAATCAACTGCTAGTGTTTGATGACTTTAGAACCCATGTATTATACTGTCTACAGAAACAGAAGAAGCCAGGGATTACAAGTTTTTGGTATGTCTCTGATAAAGAAAGATGAATTGCTTATCAAGTATTTAATGACTCAAAACAGAAAATGATTTCAATAAAATTGCTATAAATAAACCGCAGCTATATAATCACAAATTCCAAATCTTTTTAATTCAACTAGGGACTTTTCCTAGGCTACACCCGGGTTATCGTATAAGTTTTAATCTGATTAGTGTTTTTGGATCAATTTTCTTTTAACTTAGTTAACCTTTTTGCACTTATATATGAAATAAAACTGTATATATATATATTACATGAAATTTGAAACTATAAAATTGGTAGAAAAATAAAAAATGTTGTATTTATTCATTATCTTGTAACTACCGAATTGAACATAACTAAAACTCATAATTTTGTTTATTTTATTTTATTTTTGGAAGTCAAATATAAGATGGTAAGTATGATACACTAAAATTTAGTTAAACTTAATTATGATTTAAATATTTTTATCTTGTTTTTTTCAGGTTTGGCATAAAGCAATAGTACAAACTTAATTATGATTTAAATACTTTTTATCTTTAACTTTCTTTTGACTTTAAAATCATCAAATATGCATAGCTTAATATAAGGTAAAAATTAGTTTTCATGCAGTGTACATGTTTTTAGCTTATAAGAGTTGTTTGATTTCAATCTTAATGATGAGAGAAAGAGTTATGCATGAATATCATAACAATCCGACTATTATTACATGATTTTGTACATATATTAGCAACTATAACTACATAGTAGAAAGGTATACTAATTGAGAAGTTATCACTCCAGTTCAAGGCTAACTACGGAAGTACCATTTTCACTCCAGTGTAAAACTAACAATGGAAGTACCATTTTATAAAAACTAAAGTTGATCACAGAAGGAATCATTCGTTGGCTACCTGAATTGCAATCTGTTTATAAATAAACAAAGCAGAGTAATGATGAAGCTAATCATCACGTACCATTTTTAAAGTATAATCAAAGTAGATAAACTGTTTTCAAGGGAAAAAAACATGAGAGATGCAAACTGAAAGGAGTGCATGAGTCAATAATTAAACCGAAAAACAAAGACTTAGGCAGCAATGAACGTGCAATCTCTGAGAAGATGAGTGGAAGCTCTGATTCTCACATTTTGGGCGTTCGGCTTTCTCTGGCTTACACTGTCAGACATCCTCTTAGTTCCTTCATCCGCAGAATCTCCACAGCTTTTGGAAAGTCACACACATCATTTCCAGTCTGCAAGGTTTCCTTGGACGTTGCAGTAATGCGGTTTCCAACCGAGGCTTTTTTAGGTGGTGGAGTGTCTAGAAAGAGGATCTTGATGGCAGTTATAGCTCGGTCTTACCTGATAAATTGTGCTCTGAAACTTTCACACAAAACTTATGTGTTTGTCGATGGCGCTAATTAGAGCTTCCAGGACAGGCACCTCATGGTCAACTCCTTGGTTTTTATTAGCCTAACAATAAAGTACAACCGTGTAAGATTAAATAATTTGAGAGTATAGCCTGATTCTAAGCTACCTCAAAGCAGCTGCTAACTAATTCTGATGTGTGCTTCCCAATCAACTCACGACCAGCATCACCAAGTAGGAAAAATATAGCTTGGTCACTGTTGTCATAATTAGAGATCTGTGCACGGTACCTGTTATGAAAGATTCAGAAGCTAATACCAGCAAAAGCGTAACTGAATATTGAGGCAAGAGTTCATACAGTGCAACACCAGCCATGTTAACCTTCCCACATTTTGTACGCATCAATGAGGTTGAGCCTTTGATAGCCTTAGTATTGCACCCACTGCATGCATTGACTATAATAATAAGTTAATACTAGCAGAAATTAATTAATTAATTTATATATATCAGATAGTCATCCTGATTATTCACCTTATCAGGAGCTTGAGGAATTTACATATTCGATTTTCCTCCTCCTTTAGACTCCTCTGATTAGGAGGTCTGGTCAGTGTTTTCTCACTTTGCTTCCATCAGACTGTGACTAAAAATAATTTGGCAAGGAACAAATATAGAACAAAATTCTAATGACATCGAAGGATCAACATTAAGGCACGATTCCCACGTATTATCATCCCCCCTAAGGAGATCATAAAATCAAAACATTGATAACTTAGGACAGTATTCTCATTAAGCATTATCTATGCAATTATTCAGCTGGAAAAGAATAACAATTTTTTTTACACATAACAAACCTATACCTTGAGCATGCAAAACACCTAGATCGTTAAAACCTGCGTCAGACACGGGTGAAAAGAAATCATAACGAAACTGGTCTATGGTGTTATCTATCATCAACAATATCAATGTGTAATACTTATATGAATTCTCAACAACAGAAGATAGAGAGAAGGGAACCATAAAAACACATAGCTTAGGTTATTTTATATATCTTAAAGCCAAAAAGTTAAAACGGTAAAAAAAAACATCAAATAGGAAAAAAAATTATTGTTCCAGTAAAATCTGCATCATCAGACTATAGATATTCCAGTGAAAGAAATATAACCTTGTTACGATATCCACCCGGCCCTCCACCGATTGGGCAACAGTTTCTGGTCTCTAAGCACACAGCAATTATTTCCTTTCTAGTACATGAGAAACAAAGCCACCTCACTAAGTTCCCGAATAGTATTCCGGTTCCTTGGTCAGAAACATAGATTGCAAATAAAGACTAAAGGTTCAACATGATAAAATTTACATGAAAATTCTAAAACATTGCAGAGAACGATGGTACCTCATTTAGCCTACTCTTACAGGTACACCAATTCTCTTCTCATCCACTTTTAACGCTGCATAAAAAACACTTCAACAAATAAAGCACCAACCAATCCAAACGCAAAAGTTTACAATGTATACCTTATTGAAAGAACAATTGTATCCATAATGCCTAATGCTTTGGGTGCTGACTTGCATCTCTCCTCTATATTAACCTTCTTGTCTCTCACAAGTGGTAAAAGACACCCAGCCCACTCATTAGGTATTCTACCAATCTGCCACATAGATTTTAAAATTCAACATAACAAATTAAAAAGTGTGAAAAGATGTACTTAAACACACCTCTTCTGAAGATGGCCTTCCCCACGTCAAAGCATTTAGTAGTTTCAGAGATTGATGCTTTACTACTCGGAAACGTGAGTAACAATCCCGATAACTCAGAACAGCCCACGAACCACCACTCATCCTCTGAAACACTTTCACCGTTTGAATACTGATATTCGATTGACGTTACCTCCTCATCACACCTCTTCCATCTTGTCATCCTAGGGTACATGAAAAAAAACAAAAAAAAAAACAATCTTTAGCGAAAAAGTAAGATCCCAAGTGCTTCTTACCCACTATATGTGGATGTACCTTCGTATTTGTAGCATGGTTGATGGTTAAAAAGTTCATTACAATTGTGATGCTATACAATGTACAACTTCCTTTACGTGGCTGCTCTATTTTAAAAGTGATACATGAGACATTACCTTAACTTTTTCCCACTCTTATTAGATTGCCTGATCTTTCCTCATTAATTTTTCCCACTCTTATTAACTTTTTCATTATGATACTCATGTTTAGTTTCACAAAGGAGGGAATTTCGATCTTAAGAGTAAGCAAAAGGACGCAATAGTGGCTGGCACTAACCCAATTTCGATTCGCAGAGAGAGACCTATGTCTTTCCTCTAGTCCAATCTCATTCTCAACCAACCTCATCATCTCCAACGTTTCAATTTCGATTTCCTCGGGAATAATTTAATAAAAAAGAGTTAGTTAAATCAGAACATCTCCGAGTTGGTTAAAAAAGAGAAGCTTTGAAGGTTTTACCTTGGAGTGTATCCTCCTCATAGTAATAGTTATGAATATCAGGAGTCCCAGCATTCGTGTTGGGTCATGTTTCCAGCTAAACAAATATGTTTCTCTTTTACATAGATTTCGATTCTTTGAAGATCTGAAATTTAAAACAGAAAAACTAACTTTGCAACTGAAGTTCAAAAGTGTGGGATTGTCATCTAAAACATGTCTGATTTCATAAAAACAAAATAATAGAGTATATGGACAAATCACCTCATGCACGCTCCGTTGGTTCTTAAACAATGGTGTCAACATCTAATATCTCTTCGTACCGAAGTTGATATTGTCTCAAATCCAAATCTTCATAATTTTTTGCCAAACTAAAAAGATGAATTGTTAAAAACGTTATAAACGAAAAAAATCGGGTTTTCACGTACCTCGTCAATATATGATAACTATTAGTCTATCTTTCTGTCTAATTCTACTCTCTTCCCTCACCCGTAACCTCAGAATCTATTGCGATGGATTTTCCTTAGCAGCTCTGTTGGCTTGAAGTTGATGATTGCAAACCTAAATAGAGACAAATCGTGGATTAGTAAGGGGAAGTGAAGAGGAAGTGCGGTAATCAAATATCAAAATTCTGGGTTTTGAAATTGTTAGAATGAATGCCATAAGATTATATTCTTCAATGGAGGTTTTTGGGTTTGCTTGAAATAAGTCTCTACAAAGATATGTCAGCAATTTATATATGAGTAGAAAGAAAAAGAGGTAAAACAAAACAATAAAGAAGAAAATGAAGAGCTACACTGAATTATCAGGAAGAGTAAACGGCAATGGAGTTTCTAGGCAACTGTTGAAGACGAAGTGGAAGAGTCGGGAATCGGGAAGATGAGCTGTCTACGCTTCAGAAAAAAAAAGGTTTAAGCAAAATAGAGATTGAATTGGGCTGTTTAAAAATGGTAAATAAAGCCCAAATTAAAGACCAGTTTTGATCTTTAGTCGACAGAATTTGTGCTTGCGTGGCCATTTGAAGCTTTCTTATTCGTTGATTATTTTAAATGACGTGGATAATTCCAAAAGCTCTTATATCCGACTTTTAATTATAGTAGATGAAGCTAATACTAAAAAGTGGTAACCGTTTAAGCTAAAATGGCTATTAATAGAGTAATCACATCAAACAAATTTAAACTTTTTTAGTGTTATAGCTAAATGTGTTGCTTTGGCATTTTAGTTTAGTTAAATGGTAATCACATCAAAAGCTTCTAAGCCTTATATGATTGAAGTAAAGTTGCTATAAATAGACATCAGCTATATATATCACAAATTCCAAACCTGTGTAACACACTGAAGCTAACACTAACAAAGTGGTAATTATATTAAGCTAAAACTACATTATGTTCCGTGCTGTTTCGTGGGATTATTTATTTTTATATTTATATTTATAAATTAAAAAATTATGATTTGATGATATTTTATAAATTTTGGTTCGCGTCTAGATTGTATTTTTTTAGTTTTCTGTTTGATTCCGGTTGATTATAAATTGTAGTTTTCGGTTCAAAAAATATAGTAATTGTTTGGTTATTTATGAATTTGAGTTTGGTTTTGTTTGGGTTTTGTTATTTTGGTTTGGTTTTCGCAATTATGCTTTATTTATAGTTGTGCGCAGATTATTTTTATTTATAGCTAAATAGATGGTTATGTTTTAATTTTTATGTGTCTAACTATAGTTTTGTAAAAAATATTTTGAATATATTGCTTATATTTTAGCTGTATTTATATTGTCATTAGTCATGTGTTTTTATAGACATTAATGTATAATCATTTATAATTTTATAAATATTTTATTTTGTTATTAGTTATCAATAAATACTAATGGATCCTTCTCTAATTTTATTACAATAAATTCATAATTGAAATAATTTGATACAATAAAGTAACACCTTTAAAATATGTAAAAAATCAATTTCTATACATTATATTATCTTCCTCAAGGCAAGGTATTCACAGGCTGCCTCAGCTTCATCTAAAGATGAAGAAATCATGTTTGTGCCTTACGGCATGTGCTCTGGCCTTTGGTCTTTGCTAAAATGAAGTTAAATAGTTTTTTCAAGTCCAAAAAAATAGAATGAGAAAGTTATCACTTTGGTAGGAAACTCTCGATTTACGTGTAGAGTAAATGACTTTGCTTGAACATTTGTCAATCAAGCTTATCAACAACGCCTTTTCTTTCTCTAGGTTTGGTTTCCATATTCTATTTTAGAAAGTGAAATCATGGTTAAGTTTCAGAAGTGATTTTCAACAGGGGTTTATGCCATCTCTGAGTTCTCGTAGGCCACTATATGTTTCAGTTGGCTATGGCAAGTGATGGTTGTCAAGATAACTTGCAAGTACACCTATTAGACAGTAAATTTTTGCTCGAAATAGTTATCCTTGATTACTACTGAAAAAACAAAAGTATACCATTTACTATTGTAACCAGTGAAAGTTCAGAGACACGCAAACCGTAACTCAAACACAAGAGAATCAAGAACACTTTCTTGAATATTAGAAACCTTTTAAACTATTCCCTAGATCTGTTTAATCCGATTGATGCTTAGTCACACACGACTAGCGACAGACCAATTCATAATCTCTAAATCACAGAAACCCAAGCTAAACACCTGTTACTTGATTTCTGAAGTCGACAAGAACAAATCTCTTGCTCTAGCTTTTTCTCTTTTAACGCGTAAAAAACAATATTCTATTTCCGAAAATATCGCCAACTAGAAGATCTTCTTTGCTTCTCATCCAAGCAATATCTTCTATTCCCATATGTTTGTGACACATCATCATACGTAAAAAACTCATCGCACTGTATTACATAGTCATCACACTGTGTAACACACTCTTAGCTCAGAACGCACAAGCTCACAATTCTTGAGCTTACATTCTCCCCCTTTTTATCTGAATGTGTCAACCTACTCAACTTGTTCCAACACAACTCAAATCGCAGGACAATATTCCATATCAAACACATCAGTTAGTCACTATCTAACCACATGAGATGATAACAAGAGAACACCATTTCAAGAGATAATTAAGAGTTTCAAGGTACACACGCAAACAGAAGGAAATACAACTAGTTTCAATAATTGAAACATTGAGTAACCAACTATGGATTTACTCATCAGAAACTCTCACTCTCATCACTGTCCGGCTCAGCTCCCCCTCCATCTTGGGCTTGATGGGGATACTGTGGATATTTTACCCTGAGTAGATGCACATTAAGATAAAAACACAAGGTTAGAAACTAATATGATTCAGAGAATAACAACAAACAATACACCCTTACCCCTCAAGCGAATCCGAATGCTTTTCATATCAGCTATGGTCCGCTCAATGTCAGCAAGAAGATCCATGGATCGAGAGTTAGCACCCTGTCCCAGGCCTGCTTTAACGTTCTTGACTACTAGCTTTGGATACCCTGTGTACTCCTCATCATCCTCAAATGACAACACCGTTCGTTGATAATCAATAACTTGCTGAATTAAGGTGGGAAAAATGATTCTCCGAGACTTTTCAGTGTTGACATTAGCAGCAAAGCTGATGAGTTGATCATAGACCAACTGTCCAAAGTTAAAGCTTCTGTGATGATGAATCATGTAGAGAAACTTGAGTCGTTTATGGTTCATTGATGTGTAGTTGGTTGTGGGAATCCAATTCGAGCACATTAGCTGTAAAGAACTTGATTCGTCGGGGTAAGATACTTGGAGCTCATGTCTTCCCAACGTTGCACGCGGTGATCAGTCAGAAGCGAGCACACATTGTCAATGTCTTCAGTCATGTAGTCATGATCCTCTTTAAATCTCGGAATCAAGTACACATCATTGATCAGAGTGGGTGAGAAATCTATCCTCAGCAGCACCCAAGTTAGGGATGAACTCCTTCACCACAATGGGATGAAACAAATCGCTATCGATTAGTGTGTAAATCAAACCCGATCTAACTACTACCCGCTTCACATCAGACAAGTTCTCATCTAGTCTCTGTTGAATCACAAACTTCTGTGGAGCCAATTTTTTATACCTCTCAGCCGCATTGCTTGTGACAAACCGGCTCAAGATTGGTGTGATATGGGAGCGAAGCATCTCGGGATTCTCTTGATTTCGTGCTTGAAAAGTAGCACGACTTACTTCGTAGCGAGGCTCTTTGGGTTGAAAAGCTTCAACCTCGTCATCAAAAGACGGAGAGGAGGTGAATGCGGCAGGCAGAGAAGGCGGCAGCGGAGTCGGCACATGATGCTGCTTACGAACTCGCTTCCGGGAAGAACCGGAAGGACCAGCAGTGGAGGAAGGGACGGATGTTCCCTTTTCGGACAGTCGGGAGCTTCGTCGAGTTGTTGCATGTTTTGATTTCGAGAGGAGATGTGTCGGATCTGATTTTTTGGAGTGACACACCCGATGACCTAATTTCACTCAATTTAAAGCATTAGCCCCCCCCCCCAAAAAAATAATCATTATTTTTACACTGTGTATAACTCAAACATTCTTATGTATAACTCATGTATGTAACCAGAAGCATAAACACCACTTACATTCGTGGAGGAGCATAGAGGTCATGAGAATTATGATAACAGTCAGCCCAGTAGCACATTCAGTATTTACACATAGGCATCCGTGGATATGATGCCTTCGTCTCAGGGGTAAAGTCACTAAAGAACAACTTAGTCACACATCTAGCTACCAAAACGGTTTTGGATAAAATCAAATAGTCAACCCAAGTCTGTAGCTGTTTTTCAGCCGAGTAGTTGTCACATACGAGATTCTCCTATATTCATTCAATCAACCCATCTCTGTTTTCTCACTCTGCTGTATGGTCTGGAAACACATATAAGGCTTCTTGTGTGTCTGTCTCTCCAGCTCACAGACATTCTCGTTTTTGCACTAGGTAATTAATACACAACTCTATTTCTAAGAAAGAGATGAAATTCAGAGACAAAGTGGGTCAACACCCTGCTCCGGAGCATGTATCCCAAGAGACTGGCAACATACATGCCCAGTCAAGACAGTGATTGAAATCAGATGCAAAGTGGGGTAACACCCTGCTCCAAAA
>JABAYD010013798.1:0-14366 GCA_014822095.1 Diplotaxis tenuifolia
ATAGAGCTTATCTACTCCTATAGACTTGTATATATATAGGAGTCCTTATGAATGAGAATAAACAGACTTTTTCCATAACAAAAACCAATTTGTTTTCTTTTTTTTTGTTCAAACCATACTTCATATTAAACTAGCTTAGGCCATAGGCCCAAAGGGCCTGCTTTGCCAGAGTATCTGCTTCAACATTACAAGAACGGGAGATAAATTTGAAAGTAATCAACTTAAATGAAAGGGAAAGATGGTAGATATCACTTAATGAAACCAATTTGTTTTCTATTTATGAAAACAAAGGTGAAAAGGACAATGAATGGTTGATATATGGATACTAACGTTTACTGAGCATAAGAAGACATTGTAATGAAAGAATTCTATCTCACTGATTCAATGGACTGCTTCTCACTTCCTCTCTCACATCGCAAATCCTCACTATAAGAATATCGAGTATTCATAGTACACCAGTATAGCGTTTTTTTTTGTTTCAGCTAAGGTTTACGTGAACCAGATTTTACTATAGCGTTTGGTTATAAATAAACGCTATTGTTTATTTAGGCGGAAATTTTATAAAAAGTAACGAGGCTTAATTTTTTAGCTAAGTGTTTTCGCGGTTATTTATTAATAGCAGAACGGAATAATGTTATGAAAAATAGAAACGCGGGATTAATCCCAAAAATTTTTGTTTTCCCCCCAAAAAATTCTAACTCTTTTCTCTCTCGATTCTTCGGACACCTCTTTGTGTTCTTCCTCAAAACAGTCTCTCTAATCATCAAACCTCTCTCTCTCTCTATTCGATTACTGAAACCTCTCTCTCGATTCGTCAGGCCTCTCACTCTTGATTCCTCTCTCGGTTGTTTCCCATCTCGAATCCGTCGAAGGAGTCATCTAGATCGTTTTCATAGTGAGAGGTTCGATCTCCGCTTCAATAGCTAGATTTAGCTAGGGTTTTGTCATATTCTACAGTTTTGTCAATAAATTATATAGATATTTGATAGATTTATGATTTAGCTAGGGTTCTTCAGTTCTTCAGATTTAGGGTTCTCGCTTTTCTCTTCACTAATAGTCGATGCTTTTCTTTGCAGATATCGAAGGAGTAAACGATTTAGTGTTTTCAATTCTTAGTGGTGAGCTTCTTGTTCCTTCTGTTTTGTAATCTGAGTTTTTTTTTATATCTAAGGGTATTGTGTTTTTTTTTTGTCTGAATACTTATTTGTGTATTGCACGCACGTACACTTACATCTGGAGCATTGTTCTTTTTAAAACAATGGACAAGAATTGGATCTGGCTACCAAGATATGTGTACGTTTTCTATGTTATTTTGTTTTACATAATATTGTTTCTGAAATCTGAGTTTGAAAATGATTTTAACAGGGCTAGCCTTGAGTATCAAGAAGGTGCAGCAACATTTGTGAAAGCATCAGCTTTAAGATTGGGAGCCTACTAATATGTTGTGTCCCTGCATTTATTGCCGCAACTTGTGCCATCAGCCGACAGATACAGTGGTGGATCATTTAGTCATCAAGGGTATGGATCAGAAATACAAGAGGAAGGATAGTTGGTTTGAGCATGGAGATGTGATGACTGATAAGCCATCAGATATCAGAAGTGAAGAGTGTGAAGCTTATGACTTGTTCAGAACAACTTTGTTTGATGGTGAAGCTCCACATTCCCAAGGCGCAGAACAATTGCATATAGAAGAAGGTGACAGTAAGGAGGAATCTGAGTTTAGGAAGAAACTTGAAGATGCTGAAACCCCATTATACTCTAGCTTTCCCAACTACACGAAAGTTTCAGCTATTATGGCGCTTTACCGAATCAAAGTCAAGAGTGGAATGTCTGCAAATTACTTCTACCAGCTCCTAACGATAGTTCACGACATGCTTCCTAAAGATAATGTCCTTCCGAGTTCAACAGATCAAATGAAGAAATATTTGAAAGTGTTTGGTTTTGGATACGATCAGATTCATGCTTTCACTAACGACTGCATACTTTACCGTAAGGAGTACAAGGAGATGACAAGTTGTCCAAGATGTGGTGTATCTAGATGGGAAAGGGATAAGCACACTGGTGAGAAGAGGACTGGGATTCCGGCTAAGGTTCTAAGGTATTTTCCAATCAAAGAGAGGTTGAAGAGGATGTTTAGGTCTAAAAAGATGGCGGAAGATTTACTTTGGCATTCCAACAATGGTAGTTCAAATGGGACAATGCGACATCCAGCGGACTCCATTACATGGTCTACTGTGAAGGATAAGTGGCCACAGTTTGCTGAAGAGCCAAGAAATCTTCGGCTTGGTCTTTGTACGGATGGTATGAATCCTTTCTCAATTCAAAACACAAAATACATCACATGGCCGTTGTTATTAGTCAACTATAACATGCATCCTACAATGTGTATGAAGTCAGATAACATAATGCTGACTTTGTTGATCCCTGGACCAACTGCACCGAGCAACAACATAGATGTCTACCTCGCTCCTTCGATTGATGACCTGAAGGATCTGTGGAATGAAGGTTTGGTTGTTTATGACTTGTTTCAGAAGGAAATTTCACACTGAAAGCAATGTTATTGTGGACTATCAGTGATTACCCTGGATTAGGGACATTGGCTGGGTGTAAGGTCAAAGGGAAACAAGCATGTACTGTATGTGGAAAAGACACACCCTTTAGATGGTTGAAGTTTAGTCGAAAGCATGTGTACTTGGGAAACAAAAGGAGGCTGAGACCTGAGCATCCTTACAGACGAAGAAGAAAATGGTTTGACAACACAGTTGAGGAAGGGAGTGTATCTAGAATTCAGAGTAGTTCAGAGATTTTTGAATCACTGAAGGATTTCGGAAACTGTTTTGGGAAACCGTTAGAGAAGAATATCAAAAGACAAAGGAAAGTTCAAGGTGAAGATCAGGTTAATTTAGAGGATGAATACGAAGAAGACACAAATCAATGGAGGTGGAAGAAAAGGTCCATACTCTTCGAGTTACCTTACTTGAAGGTAAATATTCAATTTTCAAAGTAAAAATATTTTCTATACTAACAATTTTTATTTTATGTGTTAGGAAATGCCGGTTCGTCACAACATTGACGTGATGCACGTGGAGAAGAATGTATCTGATGCGATCATATCTATTATGATGCAAAATTCCAAGTCTAAAGATGGTGTGAAGTCAAGAAAGGATCTGGAAGATATGGGGATAAAGAACTTACATGTTCAGCTTAAAGGGAAGAGAACATATTTACCTCATGCTGCTTATTGGCTGAAGAAAGATGAAAAAAAAGGTTTTGCAAGAGATTAAGTCTATTTAGAGGACCAGATGGATATTCCGTGAACATTGCCAGTTGTGTCACAGTGGAACCACCCACAATTGACGGATTGAAGTCTCATGATCATCACATGCTTCTACAAAACCTTCTACCAGTGGTGTTGAGAGGCTTGCTCCCGGAAGGACCTAGGAATGCAGTTACAAGGCTTTGCAGTTTCTTTAACAGACTTTGTCAGCGAATTCTTGACCCTGAGAAACTGATATCTTTGGAAACAGAGCTTGAAGAGACACTGTGTCAAATGGAGAGGTATTTTCCCCTAGCTTTGTTCGACATTATGTTTCACCTTCCCATACATTTGGCAAGGGAGGCACGTTTGGGTGGCCCGGTTCATTTTAGATGGATGTGTCCATTTGAAAGGTACTAACTGTAGACTTTGGTGTTCTGGTCTTGTCTTATGTTGTGTTATATCATAGAATGACTTGAATTATACTTGTTTGCTCTATATGCAGGTACATGAAGACTCTAAAGGCATTTGTAAAAAATTATGCACGGCTAGAAACTTGTATGGCTGAAGGATATTTAGCTGGAGAATGTTTAGCTTTTTGCCGAGAGTTTCTATAGAATTCTGTCCCTGTTCAAGAGAAGACATCTCGAAATGAAGATGTTGAGACATTCGATCTAATACTTAAGGGTCGGCCATTGGGTAAGGCTACTCAAGTTAGCTTCACTGACAAAGAGCGAGACATAGCCCATCGATATGTTTTGATGAACATGGCAGTGATGAATCCCTATGTCGAGTAAGTTCAGACTTTGTCCTTGATTATTTATCTTATACAAATCTGATGTTATGTTTTTTGTTTACAAGGATGAATTTAGAAGAATTGCAACTTAATGATTCAAGATGTGAAAGATATGAAACAATACGATGGAAAACACATGCAGAGAAATTCTCACAGTGGGTAAAAGATAAGGTACAATGATATCTTCTTATAAATATACTAGACTAGAAAGTATCTGTTTCAAAACTTATTTTTAACTTGCTTTAACTGCAGATCTCTCCCAACTCCGAAAGTCATTCTAAAAAGCTAAGATGGTAAGCCTTTGGACGAAGACACACTGCTCAAACAGTTAAAGGATATATCATTAATGGGCATCGGTTTCAGACTGATGGTGTTATGCGGAAGACTCAAAACAGTGGAGTTATGTACGAAGCCTTTAGCATGCGTAAATCAAGTGCCAGAGATACTGCACATAAGGCGGACATGGTGGCATTTTACGGAGTTATAGAAGAGATAATACTCATGGACTACCATATGTTTCAGATTCCTCGATTCAAGTGTAGGTGGGCCAATAAAGGACACAATGTGAAAGAAGAGCAAGGATTTACTCTGGTGAGCCTCCAAGTAAACCAGTCTCCGTATATCCAAGATCCATATATTATGGTATCACAAGCAAAACAAATCTTCTACGCGAAAGAAGATGATTCCTCACCTTGGGCTGTTGTTATGAGGGCGCCACCTAGAGGGTATCATGAGTTAGAGTCAGAGGAGGAGTCTGTTGCTACACCTTTACCAATTCCAGAAACTGAAGATTATGGGAACCAGTCTTCCCATGACGAAATTTTGTGTTAGAGATGCTGTGAAGCGGTCATAGTAATGGAGTAACTGGTTGAAGTTTTTTTTAACTGAGGATCATAGATTATTTTTTTGTTTCAGGTTTTCTAAATGCCAAAGCAAGGAGATAAGGTTACTACCCAACGTAGTAGTAGACATCAAGCAGGCATTCTTCCAACCCCAGCCAATAACAGCAGGAAGAAACAAGCTGCTCAGCCTAAAAAACAGTCTCGTCCTCAGGAAGAATATGACTACATAGAAGATGTAACTGAGCAGTACAAAGCTCAGGCTTTGAATGAGAGTTCCCAGCCTCAAGAAGAGCGTTCCCAGCCTCAAGAGGAGAATACACAGTCTCAAGAAGAAAGTTCCCAGCCTCAAGAAGATAATACATAGCCTCAAAAAGAAAGTTCCCATTCTTTGAATGAGAGTTCCCATCCTCAACAAGAGAATACGCAGCGTCAAGAAGAGAATATGCAGCATCAAGAAGAGAATACGCAGCCTCAAGAAGAGAATATGCAGCCAAAAGAAGAGAGTTCGCAGCCGCAAGAAGAATCTGATGATTCAGAAACAAGAGTCACCAAGTAAAGGAAAACAAGAGGTCTAAATAAGATGTGTGGAGTTGCTAAACAACCAGAGGATAAGGTTGATGTTGAGTTCACATCCCTTGGTGAACATGTTGGCAAAGGTTCTATAACTCTGTCCTCTTTTCTTGGACCGCAGGTGAGAGAACATGTTCCTGTACTTCTTGATGATTAGAGGCACCTCGATGAAAAGACTAGCTACGTACTGTGGGCAGAGATTCAGGTATTCTCTATATATATACTTCGTATTTGGCAGTCAAACTTATGGTTTAAGTTTAAATCTATTTCATGGAAGGTTCAATTTAACAGAAGATTGACAAAAAGCTTGTGTTTTCAAGCAAATGGGTTGTATATGGCGAGCTTCAAAGTCTAGGCTTGTTTCCCAAGTACGAAGTTCGAGTAGAACAGAAAGACTGGCATTGAAACCGAGCAACATCCAGTCACTGGCAGAATGGAATAAATGGGTAAAGAGTAAAACCACCGAAGAATTCAAGGTTGTGAATGTTTAATCTCGTTATTAGCACATGCTTCTTCTTGTAGTAATTACTGACTTGTTGTAAGTTCTTGTGCATGTTTACAGTGACAAATATAAAGAGCTAAGAAAGGCGCATATACCACACACAACCAGCCGGAAAGGAATGATTCGCCTTGCTCATGAGATGGTAAGTCAAGAAGCTTTATTGTTAAGTACCATTAATCTTATTTGATCAACCATTTTACTTGTTAGAAACAAAAGAGATCTAACCCTAGCACGGTGAGTAGAAGTAAGATTTGGGTAGTTGGCCACACTCATTCTGATGGAAGACCTGTTAAACCAGAATTTGCGAAGACAATTGTAAGTGTTATGTGGTAATTAAGTGATCTAAGCATAAGATAGTGTATCAGGAAAAAATCAAGTCCATTGATACTGAAATGGGATCCACATGTAGTAGTAGCGTAAGAGATGATGCTGTGAGTCAAGTGTTAGGTAAAGACAAGAGTGGGAGAGTTAGAGGAATGGGCAGAGGAGACAGCTACAAAGCTAGCCTTCGTTCAGGCTAGAGACACACATGTGCAGAAGCTTGAAGAGTCGCAGGTTCAACTGATCAAGAAGATTGAAGAGCTACAGTCTGAAGTTCGAAATATAGCTAAAGAGAAAAAGGTTAGCTACTTTTCACTCTTGTGTCTGAGAATGTTAGTTTTGTAATCATTTACCTTAGAAAGTTAGTTTCTTGTCTGTGAATTGTCAAAACAGACTACTGATTCTGTAGTTGAGACGACTAGTGGTAGCAAAGTAGTTACGAGATGTCAACTACTGGGATTGGTGTGACGTAAATGATGTTATTGTTGGGGAAGGAGAGTTCTGCTCGGCTGAACCAATGTACAAGATAGGTCGAGTTCCACTTGGACCTGGAGCAGCAGCTGTGATTGTCAGTTCTGTAACAAAAGCTGATGCATATGTCTGGAGGCCAACCACGAGTATTTTTTCACTTGGTCAAGCAGTGGGTTCCAAAATTGCCTGGCCAGCTGAGAAGATCATTTTGGATTACGATCAAGACTCTGAGGTAGAAATTCGAACTAGTGCTTCATCGGTAAACATCTGGTTCTCTAATCCTTTTAATGTAGTTGTAGTAGATTTCTCATAATTTGTAGTAGATATCTCATAATTTCTCATATTGATGTCTTAGGCACCTTCGGATAAAATACTCATCTATGACTGGACTGCCGAAGATGTTTTAATTGCTGAGGGTGGTCTGTGTACAACTGATCCAAATGAGCTGGTTAACAATATTCCCCTTGGACCGAATGCCGAGATTGTCAAGGTCGAAAAGGTGATTGAGAAAGAGGCTTATTTGTGGAGACCTACAGCAGAAATGATTACCATTGGGGATGCACTTCATTTCACTATCGCTTGGCCACTTCTGAAGATAGATCTTGTTAATCAGTCACCAAAGAGAGTTTCTCCATTACTATCTTCCCGTCAGGTAATCTTTTGGAATCAAATTGACGTGTTTGAATTTTTTTAGACATTGTACTTATGATATGTTTGCCATCTTGGTGATAGAGTGTTAGTAACAACATGGAGACATCTAAACTGAGTGCTGAAAACAAGTGTCTCTTGTTGGATTCCTATAACTCGGGAAAGATTGTCGCTGAAGGCCGTGTTGTATCAACAAATTCAAAGGATAGAGTCCACTTTGTCCCGTTAGGTGAAAATGCGTCCAAGGTCTTTGTTCTGTTGGCAAAGTTTGGAGATGCAAGAGTTTGGAGACCAAATACAGAGGTTGAGTTCATATCCGATGCTCTAGGTGCCACTGTGGCCTGGCCTACTGATAAATTTCAATCTGTGTGATAGTTAAATGTTTCAAGTAGATGTGTTGTTAAACGTTGGTGTTTTGGAGTTTTGTGTTTGATGAAAGTTTGTGTTGTGATGTTGGATATGGTGTATGAATGGATAATGTCAACTTTGCATGTTTAATAATAATGTTGGTTTTAATATTAATTTTCAATTTAATTTTTATATTTCCCGCTATTTTATTAATTGAAATAAGAGACGCTACAAAAACGAAATCTGTAAAAATATTTTACATGGGATCGATGACGCGAAACAAATGCTATTTTAAAATATTTAAATAGCAGAACAGATTACGCTATTTAATTAAAACATTCTATAGCAGAACCAAAAAGCGCTATATAAAGCCGATGACCTATTATCGCGTCCGATGATACATAGTACCTAATAACACCATGGTATCGTTAGATAGCGTTTTACGGACGCAATTAATACTCGATTGTAGTGCCTTCTTTAATTTTATGTAATCTTAGCATCAAACATTTAAAATTTATGTACATACCAAAAATTCAAAACTCAATTTTGCTGTTTAAACGAATCTTGATCGGTATATGTTCTGTCCTCTTTCAAAAAACTAGTAATAAATTTTACATTTGCTTTCTTTAGAACCTTAATAACCGCTGATAGATGAATGCAAGTTATAACATAATAATCAAGATTTAAAATGGACACTGGATCTCTAAGTGGAATTAATAACCGGATAACGCAATTTGATCAGAAATTAAATACTCGTTTAGAATATTTTATCAGTATTGCGTGATATTTTCAATGATTGGTGTAAATCTCTAAAGTTATATGCTATCAAAAACCCACATGTAGAATATAATAATAAAATAAATATTATGTATGGGAACCAGGGACCAAAACAAGAAACAACATGACTCTAAGGACATCCGCATCAGCGAACTCACTCATGGGTTCATCAAAACCATTTTTTTTCTTTTTCCTGTTTGATTTTCTTTAAAAAAAATTGGTCCAATCATGAGCCGCCACATGGCGTGTGGCCCACGTAAATAGTGATGAACTGGATTCATTCAGATAAATTTCTCCGAGACGGGTTCACAGCTTCTGCATATTATAATACTTTCTGGTTTTGGAATATGTGTGAACTTGGGCTTACATCCCTCAGTGGCCTAGTTTGAAATGTTTCTGAATTTCACATGTGGAGATCAAGACATTCTAATTATATATATATAATATATTAAAAATAAAAAAATAAATAAATATATATATATATAATTTAATGAGAACACAGAAATAAAATAACATATGTTTATTCAAAATCACTTTATACAATTAAAAGCAAATAATAAATGATATTAATATAGATATAGTATATTTTTAATTTGGCTATCTATTAAATAAAATTTCATACTTATATCGTTTTATGATCATTTGTATGCGTTTATAACAAAACAAAATTAAACTTTTGATAACATAATTTTCATTGTGAGACGTTTAATATTTATAATAATTCCTAATTTTTTTATTTTTAAATTTCGATTCGTAGTTTAAATTAAAGTGTTAAGTTTTGAATTTTTATTTAATGCAAAATTTGAATTAAAAATATTTATGTATTTTTAGATGGTATACAATTTAGTCTAAATGTTATTAAAAAAATATATATATATATAATATGGGTATCTATTAAGTGAGACTTCCTACTCATTGATTTTATAATGTCTTGTATCTTTCTATAGAAAAAAAATATTAATCAAAAAATATTTTATGTGAAACTTTCAAAATTTTATTTTTGTATATGATTTTTAAAAATTCTCAATATAAAATATAATAAAAATTACTTTTTATTATACAATCAATGTGATTGTTGAATTTATTTCCACAATAAAAAAATTAAAAAAATAGAGATCACACAATTTTATCAAATCTTTCTTATTCAAAATCATTAATGTCACATATTATATATATATATATCACAATAGATATTTCCATAGCTTTCATATATATTTATATAATTTAAGCATATTAGATAATTTTGTAGCTTTCTTTTAAAGAAAGAATAAAGAATATTAATTATAGTTTTATGGTTATTTTAATAAAATATATATTATACAGGATGAACCACCATATTTTTTTAAGAATTTTGAGATGTATTCTATTGATGATGACATGTATTATAATTAAAATATTATAAGGTTTTGCTTTTAAAATATAAGAGAATTATACACAATTTATAGAATTCATAAGTCTACTACGAAAGGAGTATTATGTATTTGAAATAAAAAAATGTTTATAAAAAGAAGATCAAATTAAAAAGAACTCACATGCCTTCTCCATCTCTCATACCATTTACAAGTGGTCCTCAAATCTTCGTCCACTTTTTGATTACTATTGATTTACCCAGGGACGGGTTTACTTAGAAAGTAGGGAGGTCAGTGATCCCGCTAATTTTTTTAATTTATTCTTTAATTACTCTAAAGCTCTGTTATTGACTTATTGACCCCTATTAATCATGTCATTTGACTTCTTTCCATATTTCACTTCATATTGCTACAAAAAATTTTTTCCTAATTTTCTTATATTAGTATACAAAGTTACTGCACATATTTAGTTAATTGTTTGGCCATTTAATAAATTAATCTAACTATACAATATCAATCAGTGCTTCATACCCTATATTCTTTCCTACAATCAAGCGGAAATTATAACAAAGAAAATTAAATTTATTTTAATCATATATCAATGGATTTCACTTGCTATACCCACTTTCTTCCAAATTGTTATATTCCATTTGCTATTATCCACTTTCTTCCGGATTTTTACATTTGCCATATTCAAAAATTGTTCTAGACGTAATGGCATTTTAAATATATAACTAGATTTGGACCCGTGCAACCGCGCGGATGTTACTTTTCAACGAAATTTATATTCGATCAAAAAAATATAAATGTAACATGTTTTTATACCGTTATTTCTATATTTTATTTTGTTGATTAAGTTTGTTTGTTTTATCAATTTTTAAAAATATAAAATTTGGTTAAAATTGTAATAATTTTCATTCCGAAAAACATGGTAATTACTTGAGAATTACAAAGTTTTTTAAAAAGTAAAATAATATATTGTTTGATTATAAATTTAAAGTAAGTGATTAAAAATTAGTATTTGGTTTTGTTAGTTTTAAAATTGAACTATGAGATTTCAAACAAAATATGACATTTATTTAAATACATTGCATGTGATGTATATTATTAAAAATATATTAAAAGTGTAGATGTAATATACTGATTTACAAAATATATTTTGTAAAAATAAAAAATCATATATATTTTTAATATAGTATATATTATTTCGTATTTATATTTTTTTACCATTTAAATGTGAAAATTTTGTAAATCATAATAATAAATTTAGCCCAAATTTACTTTGCATTTTTAATAAGATCATTAGCCCAATATAAATTGTTTAAAGCCCAAAATATAGAGCCTAACTATTTTTTTCCGGAGAAAAAAAAGATAAGTTTCTCTAAACCTAACTCTAACCATTCTATTGTCGATGATAGTCATCTCCTACAAAAAGAACAAACTCCATGATCGCTGACGCTAATATAAGAGTCTACTCGACGAACAGGTATCATCAAGTTTCCTGCTTTTTTTGCTGCGCATGACAGTCATATTGGCTGCTCATGACATTCATGTTTTTAACCTGCAAAAACGTGGGTAATCTCGATAGTTTACTCTTGCGCGGGTGGCACAGCATGTGCAGATACTTCGAGCAAAGAAAATTAAAATGCTGTCTCTGGTTTTGTAATGGATTATTCAATAGATAGATGTAATTTAAAACCATTGGTTTCTACATATATAATTAAACATCTTTTGTTTCTTGTAGATGACTTAATTGCAATCATTGTATACGTAAATGGCTAATGGAAAACAACTACTTAGGCATTGTGTCATGACACGTGATTGGTATCATTGGAGCCTAAGATCGCTCTAGAAATATGGAGACAGCAAAGTATATTCTTCAAGGCTACTTTGCAAAATCTAAAACTCTGTTTTTTGTGTGCTAAAACAGAGCACTCTCTGTTTCTTGAAAGTGAATGGATTTTGTTTTGAATTCTTTGAAAATCTGTTAAATTTTTAATGATTAATGGATGGTGGGCTTCATCCGAACTGTTTATTAAGTGTTAGGTTCTTGTGAGGTATAGAGAAACTCTTTGTGGAGGATTAATTGTTAGACTCTTTACCTTTTTTTTTGCTTTTGGATGTTACATGAAACTAACATTTAGTTAACTTTTCATCATTCTTGTATGGGAATTACGATATATTGTTCAAGCAAAAGCTTGATGGTTGTACTAAAATTAGTGGTCGCCAGATGAGAATTGGGCGGGACAACTCTATCTCACCTTCTAACAATACGGATGGTACGTACTAAGGTATATCTATCCCTCAGCTTAGTTCCCATTTATCATTACTTTTCTTGGCTTGTAAAACTCGTGTTGTACCACAGCCTGGCGAGATATAAAACTAAACTGAGAATTTTAAATTAAAGTTAAAACTATATATGCCATTGCCAACAACAATAATATTAACTGAAAAAAGTTCCATGTAAATCTCCATAGGTTTAACATCTAAAAGATCATTAGAAAAACCTCAAATAGTATTAAAAAAAACACAATTCCATAGATAAGTCAAAAACAGCTCGAAGAAATTGAAGTACGAAACTTGAGGCATCTTCGTCTCTTCATAAGAAGTGCATATATCTGAAAATCACGTCAGGTTGTGTACTCAGAGATTGCAAAAAATAGATTTTAGCATTTAGTAATAACCAGTGAAGAATGGATAGATAATTCTCATACCTCATCATGTGTCTTTGGCTATTATATTATTGAAAACCTCTTTGAAAACAACATTGACAGTCTTATGCTGAAGTTTACCATCTTCATCGACAATAAGAATTTTCAATCATTTCTTGGATGTAACCCTAGAAATAACTACGTATAGCTGTCCATATGAAAACATTGGCCTGGGTAAGAAGAGACCAACTTCTGAGAGAGACTGACCTTGGCTTTTGTTAATCGTTAGAGCAAAAGCAACAGCTAAAGGCAATTGCCATCGGCGCATCTTGAAAGGCAGCCTCGCATCAGATGGTGTTATCGACAATCTAGAAATATATATTGTCTTTCCAACATTAGATCCAGTGATAATCTTAGCCTCAACCATAAATTCCATCAGTTGAGTAATCTATAGCCTTGTTTCCGCAAGCTTGTCCAACATGTAATCGTTGATCATGTTAACATCCTCATTGGTTGGACACAAAATAGCTCTTTCCTGAAAAAATTTTGCTTCTTTGTTGCCTTTTAATGAGGAAGCTTCTCCGTAGACTGCTTTGCTGATTGCCTCTATAGGTTCATCAGAATCAGTAATCAAGAATTCAGAGGGAATCTCGATCTCAGATACTCCATCACAACCCTCTCCAAGTGTTACATCACCAACCTTTAAAATCCACTCAGAGAATTCTTTGAAGATCCCTTGACTCATCAACAGTCAAACCCAGATGACAATCGCATGTTCTTAGTCAATCTGAGCACTTTAAAATGATCACACAAATAGGAAGAATTCATAGAAGCATTGACAATTGCAGCTCTACAACCTCCATTTATCACATGGAGCACTTGTCTGAAGTCGCCACCAAAAAATACAACCTTACCACCAAAAGGCTTGTCGATACGCTTCCCAATAATATCATTCAAGCTTCTATCTAGTGCCTCAAAACAATACCTACTCATCATGGGGGCTTTATCCCATATAATAAGTGATGCCTCTTTCACCAAATTAGCTTGATCTGATCCATGAGCCATAGTACACGAAGAAAACTCATCTAGATTAAGTGGTATTCCAAACCTGGAATGAGCAGTCCTACCACCCGATAACAACAAAGAAGCAATACCACTCAATGCAACATTAAGAACACTATCTCCTCTCGATCTAATAGCTGCAGATAGTAATTTCCAGAGAAACGATTTTCCAGTGCCACCAAATCCAGACACAAAAACATTCCACCCTTGTCCTCATCAACAGCAGCCAAGATCTCATCATATATTTTCCGTTGCTAATCAGTCATCTTTGGAATATCTCTATCAAGAGTCTCTAACAATGCCTCGCGATCATAGCTTGTCTCGTCTAATATCAACACATTTTCAGCCTTATTGCATGTCTTTGGTAGATGCGGCATAGATGTATTCTTCGCCAAAGAAGTCCCACAACGCTTCATAATCTTTTCAATCCCCATCAAAGAAAATTTCTTTTTCTCATCATCAGTTAACAATAGCCCTGTAAAAATGGAAGGTATCAATTTAAAAAGATAAAAATCAAGTATAATCATGTTTTGTTATATAATCAAATAGTCAATGAAAATAGTGAACTAAACAAACCTGGCATTTTGAAAGTTTTGCGTCTATGATGCTCGATATCATCTGAAAGACATTCCCAAGTCTTGTCCCAAACAACCTCTGGCGATGATAAACTATTGTTCATGAGCATCCTAACAAACAATTGTCTTAATTCTGCTCCAGTGCATTCATAGCTTCTCCTTAGAATATCATCAATGTACTCTTGATCATCATCCAAC
>JABAYD010013820.1:0-11697 GCA_014822095.1 Diplotaxis tenuifolia
ACATGAATTCCATTAGGTTAAAAACTCGTCAGGGGCAATCTTGTAATAATGAGACAACTTAGGCTTCAAGTAGGCTAAGTCCAACTATTCTGCGCGCTTCATATCGCTCGAAGGTACATGGTGTACATCGACCGATGGGGTGTCTTGATTCGTCATCTTCTAAGGAAGCGTCATCGATCGATTACATATGATGTGTATCGATCGATATGTATCTCTGAATATCGACTTCTTGTCTGATCTTCATAGTCATCTCGGGAAACTCTCCTTTAAGCTCCAAAAGGTCACCTAAATCATCACTTAACTCCAAAACGCTCCTGAACCTGACAACATACCTAATAGACTCCAAATAGGTTTATATAGTAAAATCATATAAATACCATGACCAAAAGTAGGTCAAAATCATGGTATATCATTTTACAAAAAAGTAACATTTATCCCATCTCCAACTCAAAGTAAAATAATATGCCATTGTAAGCTCTGGCATGTAAAATTTGTCTCTATTGATAACTAGCATCAGAACAGCTGCAAAGATTTATATTTGATAATATTACTATTTAACTAGAAAACTATGTAAGGCAAGGAACGAGAAACTTTTTAATGGGAAAGATGTATTCCCGATGGATACTCTTCAACATGCGTTTCTTGAGGCAGAATGTTGGAGGAAGGCTAATGAGAAGGAGAAAGCTAATGAGGATCATGAGGTATCTCCTCTTTCAGAACCCCCTGGGGCCCCCCAAATCCTTACATGCCAAATTGATGCATCATGGATCGATAATGGCAGTGTTAATAGATTAGGGTGGAGTCTTAAGGATCAAATGGGTTCTGAATACTTTGGATTATGGGCGTGTAGAAGGAGCCTATCAGCTTTACATGCCGAGATGGAAGGCCTACTTTTGGCAGTCTCATGTATGAGAGATACGAGGATAATCTCGATACGGATTGAAACGGACTGCTCGGACCTAGTGGACATGTCTACTAAACCGGAAGGGCATTGACGCATAACTGACATTGTATTTCTTCACTTTGTGTGGCCAAGTGATTAAAGACTGAACAACTTTGGCAATTCTAGGGATGAGAAAGGCAAATGGATCCACTGCAATTGGATGTTTCATTCTCTCACAGTCAAACACCTATATCCAATGAGTGAGAAAGTCGACGCATATAGAGATCCAGTGCTTACTAACATTTAGCACATACATGCGGTTGATATCAAGATCCCACATTAGTTGTGTATGTCCGTGTGTAGGAAGCTCACCAATGCCGTACTGGTGTAGTAGTCCTTTGACTTTGAATTTTTTTACGTCCTTCCCAAACTCTCTGAAAGAGTTCTTCATTTCATTACTAAACAAGCATGTCATAAAGACAACTTTTTTGGGAAGCCATCATCGCAAAGAAGTCCTCTCAGTGAATACATACATCATAACATCAATTTCCAGAAAAAATATATAAAGATTGAAAGCAGGTTTACAGAAAATAAGCATTAACAAAATAAAAGAGTTGCAAACGTGTTGCTAACTCACTTGATTCAATAGCCACTATGCATGTCCCATGACACGTGTTGCTAACTCAGTTGTGACCATAGTAGTTCCAAGTTTCAGTGGTCTGGAATGGAAACATCAGTTACACAAGAATTTTAAAACACTAAGAAATAATATTAAACAAACTTTGAAGTTTAGGACCACTCAATCACTTTGGCCCATGAATCCTCAGCGATAAACACTAGAGAGTAATCAGTATCATTCACCCGGTCCTCAGGGAGTTCCATATCTTTTAAAGTAGGTGTATCCAGTCCGCAGGCTTAAATGTAAATAATGGAGTAACCCATTCCGCTGGTTCGTTTTCATTGAGACTTTGTGATGGATCGAAACCTTTAACATGTGATGCTTGAGAAAGGTTTCCCATGGCGTTTTGTAAAGACTCTTGGGTTCTTATCTACATGTTTCTTGGATTTTGTTAGATTCTTCAAAAACTCCGACATTTCAATGTCATCGTGTTATTAAAACCAACCATAACATTAATATTAAAAGAGTCAACGTTCTTATAATACAGACAAACTAGATAACCAAAATACATTACAAGCTGATACCTACAATACAAGGACATTACAAATGACACAGAAACTTACAACAAAAGATATTCCATCCAACATAGCTTACAAAATACTTGGAATAGTCAACAAATCTACATGTTGTGGTCACCTTTCTTACTGAACGAGGACTACGACGAAGCGCAAGTGGATCCACATTCTCAGTTGCATTGCCTCTTCCTTTTCCTACTGAAGGAAGTGGACTCTGTGAGGATTAGGCTTGATCTTTCTCAATTGTTGCTGAAGGACCCGGACTCTGTGATGAGTTATATTGATCTTTCCCAAGTGGTCCTGAAGGAGTCGGAATCTCAGCTGCTTTGTTTTTCCCCACTATATCTGAAGGACCCATAATCTGAGACACTTTTTCTTTGATATGAGCCACCTCAGTGTCGACCTTGTCAAAACGCTCTTGGATGTCCTTCTACACCAGCTCCTAAAAAAAGAGGTGAAAAACCCTCAATAAAGGTCTTCATTTCACCAAAGACACCACTGTTATGTTCAGTGCCCTTTGACAAAGGAGCTCTTTCTTTCGAGACTCGACACCAGGATCATTCATCTTACGCTTGGCTCTCTTGGCAGCAACTGTCCGTTTCTCTGCAGCAACAAGTGGTTCCGTGACATCTTCAACTTAACACCGTCTTCTGAATCAGAAAGGAACTGGTTTCTTGGCAAAGGCTCAACTTCCAAAACAAATCCCCTCCAGTCATGATTAGCTTTGATCATATCAACAATCCTATCATTTCTTTCGTCCCTCTTCTCATCTTCTCTTTTGAACTCAGGATCGTCAATCACACCCGATTTCCCACTAGATGATATAAACGGGAACAACTCTCCCTACCAAACAACAAACGTCAAAAATAAGCGACCGTATATAGAACTCAATATTAACAAAATAAACATAATTACCTTGTCAACGTGGGACTCTAGGATGATGATATCTTGGTAAGATACTTTTCCACTTCCTGTCCAATTCCTACATCTCACTTTCACAATATTTTTTTGATCATTTTAGCATCCATAGTACTGATGTCTGGGATTGCTTCCATAACCCATATCTGAAACGCATATGAGAATCCATCCAAAACGTAACTATTCTTCAGATGCAAATCTTCCCTTGCTCTTAATATTGATGCAATCAGCTCATCATAAGCGTGAAGACCCCAATGATACATCCTCAATTTCTCAAAATCCATCACCAAACTGATGTACTCTTGAGGGATATACCTTTCAAATATTTACCCATGATGAATCCATGTATAATACACAGATACAGTAACCTCACTCTGTCCACATATGTCCACTCGTGACAGACTTTAAGAAGCTCAACCCTTATGATGTATATGTTGATATTTTCATTTTGCCTCAGCGCCTTGCTTCAGAAACCCTTATCATCATTCCAATAATTGAAGTCTACATTGGGTTCATCTTTGAACTTCAATCCAGTCATAGCATAAAACTCTTGCATTGAAAACCTCAGAGGCCTGTTTGCAAATGCAAACCACAGCTTGTGAAGCTTGGAAACCTTCATCTGCTTGCATATGAAGCTGTGAATAATGTTCCCTGAGTAAATGAGCTTGATATCTACGATTGCCAGAATCGGACCGAAGACAGGGTCTTTCAAAACTTCCTCATACTCATCCTTAAGAAAATTGTTCAACAATGTCGGCATCGTGCGTCTACATGTGTTGTTGATCTTATCAATTCGGATCGCAGCTCCTTCAAGAATTCGCTTTGAAAGCTGGTAAGCCATTCCTTAAAAACAGAAAATTAAAAACTCTAACTCGTTGGCCATACCTTTAAGCAAGTCCAGAAATGAACAGAAAACAAAACATAACCATCTCAAAATTTACTAGTATAAATCGACTTTACATTTGAAATTGCAAACAAAATAATCACAGAGATATACACTTTGAGCCATTCAATTCAAATAACAAATCTGATCCCAAACAAGATATACGATCGAACTCTTTTACATGTCGAACTCATTAGCATTTTCAAGTTTATTATGAATTCAAAACATATTACAAAGCCAATAACAAACAAAATATAACTCAAAACTAACCCAACAACAAATTACAATCAACTCACAATAAACTTAACCACAAACAAAATCAAAACCATAAGCGTGAATCGATTTGTGTGTTTTAAACAATTCAGTCTATTTATACTACATGCACATAAAAAAACGAGAAAAAAATTGAAAAGGGGATTTCAAAATCCTAACCTTCGAGTTTTTGGAATCGAGATGAAGAACAGCAAACGAAGAACAAAGTGTAGCTAATCCACCTTTTTCAGCGAGAAGAAGCTAATTCGATAACAACGCTGAGAAGTTATGAGACGAGTACAATCGATCGAAAGTAAAGAGGAAATGAGGATAACAAAGAGATGTGATGATTGTTTCGAGTTCTCCGATAAAAAAAAACCTAACTGAGTCTCGGCGGAGAGGAAACTAGCTCTTTCTTCTCCGAGTAGAAACACTGTCGGGAGCTGAGCGATGTTTTAACTTCTTCTGTTTTATTTTGTTAGATAAGGGTTGGTTTTTTTTAATATTTTTTGGTTAATTTTTTATCTAATTCACATTTACAAAAAATTATCATATTTAATTAGGTAAATGCTAATAAAAAGGACAAAAAATGATATTCATTATTATTTTTACTATAGGGATAAAGATTGTGAATTACATTCTAAGGGGATAATAGTATAGGGATTTTGTCATTATTGTCAATTTTCCCTTTAAAATATGATGTTTGTTCACGAGGACTTTATTTTCTCGTCCATGATTTATTCTTAAGAATATCCAGTCAAACAAAATCTAAATTTAAAAATAAGTTTGTTTATTTGTAGATTTCCATTCAAAGGAATATTCTTTATATAATGCTTCGAGCGCTTAAGCGTAAGATAAAGAGATAGAGGGTTAAGGGAAATAAGAAGTAAATATGAAAAAGTATGTACTAGAAGAGATGGAGGCTGGAGGAATGGTGATATCAAACAAGTATGGGAGTAGACGATTTTGGGGAATAACATTGCTTTGTTCCATAGCGGCTATGGCGATATCTCTCCTCATATTTTGCCTAACTGGAAAAGCCAACAATATGAAAGGCTCATCTGCATATACAGTAATATCCCTTGGGAATTTTCTTATACTAGAATATGCATTGATCGGAGCCACGGAAATGTGGTGCAGGAATGATCCTCCTCCTTCTGGACTCTCGCCTCAAGAGATTGATCCGGCCGATTTAGCAGGGTTGGAGCAGGTAGGTGTCGTGTTAATCTGCATTGTAACGCTCTGGTCGGGAAAGATTGTGGAAGTTTTCATATATACCATGTCGTCCATTACTGGCCTTGTAGCAATTTGCCAACTTATTTCTCCGTCATTTGGCATGAAGCAATTGTGGTTAATCATCGGCATAGGAACTTTAACGGGATCTATATGTCTAGTTCCCTATCTTTTCTTATTTTTTGGCTGGTTCTCCATATTTATATTGAGCTACGTTTTCATTGTCCGTTTTAATTTCCCTGACAAAACCCTTGTCGAAGTGTTTGTCATGGTATCGGAAGTTTTAACTTAGCAAGGTTTGCTGTTATGTTTCGTGATTTATAAAGTGTTTTTTTTTCTTCCATTCATCTATACTATTAAAGTTGAAATACAAAAAATTAAATGTTTGGAAACATGAATAGGAAATATTTAAAATTATAATGATTTAAAACAAGGATAACCTACAAACCTAATGAGCTTAATTTTATTAAATTGAAAAATTACTGCAGTCCAAAATATAATTATTATTTATCTTTGGATATTCTATCATTGATATAAGTTCTGAAAATTATTTATACATATAGGTACTTGTGTTTTAAATGTATTTAGAATAAAACAAGAACAATATATATTTTATTTATATTGATTATTATTATAAGTTTCAAACAGTGATATATTAGTCTCTCAATTCTTCATTAAAAAATAACTTTAAAAAATCGACTAAATTGTTTAATGTATATAACTTTGCACCAAATTTAACAAAATAAAACTTTATAAACTATTATTAAAATGTTTGCGGGTCACAACATTTTATGGATAACCATGTTACATAATACAATGATGACATACTATGTTTAAACAATATACTATGAATTAGTATAATTGGAACAATTAGATTGTAATTTTTAAAATGTTTATATATATCATAAAACAAAGACCTGCCCAGTCGGACGGGTTATGGTTGTTACTTTTAACAGAGTTAAACCAAGATATCTGTATGTGTCAAAGAGTAGAACCTTTGTACATATTTATATTACTAGGCGTATTTGTCAAAGTTAAATGCTGGAAACTGAATTAGTTATTGACAACAGCCACTTTAGGATACTGATATGCTAAGCACCTAAATTCATGCGGTCTTATTTCCACAATATTGCATTACCCTCACTCGAATCGGAGCTTAGAGCATCTCTAATGGAGTTCTTACGACGAGGTTCTTAGCAGAATATAAGAATCCTCTCTTAACTTTTAACTAAAAAATGCTAAGAATCAGTTCTTCAATGTCTTATTTAAGAAATTAATCTTAATTTTTTTAGTTAAAAGTTAAAAGATAGATTCTTATATTCCCAGTTAAGGTCAGAAATCATTACAGCTTGAGAACCAAGTGGTTTAGTAAAGATGCAGCTAGCTGAGAAGAGCTTTGAACATGAGAAATGGCAATTGTACATGATAAAATACCATCTCGTATAAAGTGAATCATTTTCGATTTGCATTTATGAATTACCTGGTTCGTAACGATGTGGATTACTTATTAGTTGTCACAGTAGAGAAGAACTGGTTCACATTAGAAAACGACAGACCATATGGCTAGCCATGCAGACTTGCATAGTAAACTAATGTATAATTAGGTGACTCGTCCACACCTTGTGCAGACAAAGAAGTTCGCAAATATATTACAGAAATTAATAGTGTTTAATTTTAGAATTTTTCTATTTTATAGAATCATCATGTTAAATTTTGTTATATATTTGGTGTATATATTGTAATTATATATTTTTGGGATGACACGTTACATTTTTTTTTTTGACATCGAACGGCTACTTTTTTGCGGTCTGGGTAACCATACTAGAATAGAACAACTAATAAAATAAAGTTCTTTATAGAAAGACGTCGCAGTTTTAGCTAAAGAATATGAAATTTGGTTTAACGCTCGTGGAATATAAGTGATCTTGAAATCAGGGAAGTAAATTTGAAGTGTCGCTATCCTCTCCAATTATGTTGCGAAACTTGGCTAAGCAATATGCTCCTTAATCATTGCGATCAACTCATTGCAGTCCGTCCTAAAGCTCTGACACGTCGAATGATAGAGCATATTCTCCATCGCCCATCATAATGCTTCCACTTCTGAATGCAATGATGATTCTCGGCGTGGATAAGTATGTGTCCCCATAAGTTGAACAGTCCCCAAGCTATCCAACAAAGCCCATCCACACCCACTTGTTGGACACAATTCCGCTAAAAGAATTAGATGGGCCTAGGACCATGCGGCGTCATTAAATCAATCAACCCGCACCGAGCACGACGAAGTCGAGCCCATAGACCAGAGATTGAGGACGCAGTTGAGAAGTATCTTCAGGAAGTACACTATAAAAAGAGGAAGAAGGCAAGAGGGAAAACACGTTGAAAACCCAAGAGCTTAGACACACACTATCATCGATCTCATCCGGTCACTTATTTCCCTTTTTGTTCGATCTCATTGTTGTTTCATTTTGATCTCGAGTAACTTTTTTGTAATCAATCCATTATCAATAAAGTCCATTTTTGTCAATCGATTTCCGATTATGTCGTTGTGTTCTAACAGCATCGTTGCCCACATCTTTTGTTTTCCCTAGATTAAACCCATAATCACTATCAAATACTTAGTGTAGATTTTAGGATCTACATTTTGGCGTCGATTGTGGGGAAGATAAATGAAAAACGCCCTTGCGAAGAATCCGATCTAAGATTTCTAAGCACGAAGATGGATCCTAGCCAATCCAACACGGAGAACTCTCGATCGAGAACAACCGCCGCCGATCCCGCAGGAACTCCGTCAGGATCTGTAGTATCTTCTTGTTTGGGGTCAAAATTGGCGAACTCATTCTGTAGTATCTTCTTGTTTGGGGTCAAAATTGGTCACAACGAAATTAACGCCTAAAAACTCTGAAAAAATGCTTTACGAGAAAAATTTAGCAATTTCTCAAAAACAAGAAGTCACTAAACACTTAGGAAAAAACTAAGGAATGTTACGCGATCTCTTGGCAAATGATTCAAACATCCAAAGCAAGAAATCAGATGAAATTTCACTTCCACTTCGCCCGTTTGGTGATGTGGATCTTGCACGACTTCCGGTTCACCTGTTGGGCGAAGTGGATCAACAATGAACTCGACTTCGCCCGTCCGGAGAGGTGGATCCATAGATCTTGTCTGACGGGCAAAGTGGATCAACTGAATAAACCTGAGTCTGATTCATCTTGTTCCGAAAGCTTCCTTTCTGATCCTCGATCAAACTATCTCTTGTTTCGTCTCGATCGGAGTTACCATCAAAACTTAACGACAAAAATTGTAAGAACACGTTTTCTTTTGCGAGATCCCAAAAGATCATATCAAAACGAAAACGGTTCACTAAACGCGTTAAGTTGTCACTTTTATACGAGAATTTCTGGTTTCCGTAAGGATATACGAAGTTTCAGAAACGTTCTTTCGACAAATCATAAAAACGCTCAAGTCCAAAATGGCATGTGAAAGGCCTAAGCGAGACCAACGGCCCACTTATGATTTATTAGAAATCAAGCCCATCCGGTATGACGGTATATTCTTTTTGTTTGTAGCAGAAGATAAATCTTAATCTTCAAAAAGATAAATGTCAAGTTTTCGAAGATACACACGAAGATCGAAGGAAAATAGAAATTACCCAGAAGGGATAGATTCGGCGGAGGGAAAAATCAGGAAGAGGCAAACCACCTCCAAGGGAGTATATAAGGAACTCTATGATGAAGATACATGGGACGACTTTTGGAGCACTAAGAGCAATACCTAGAATTTTAGGCAATTATGAATATTTCCGTTTTTCTGTTTTCGAGCTGCATCTCAACTAGGTCTCTTAAGTCTCAAGGTCTCTTAAGTCTCAAAGGTTAAAACTAGGAGAATCTCTGACAGCTCTAGCTGTTAAGGCTTCACCTGTTGTAAAACGCTCATACACATTGAAATCAAAATAAAATCTCATTTGCTCTATTTCTTTTTTAATCTTCGATTCTTATTTACTTTGTTATTTCGTCTGCTCTGATTGTTTGATTGCTTGGCTAACTGCTTAAACAGATGATCTGAAGATCTCTGGGAAAGTAGGATTCACTTTGCTTTCCTAAATCGACGGTGTGAATCTCGGTTCCCACAGTTTGGCGCTAGAAGAAGGGGGATACTACAGATCAATCTTTCTCACGCCCAATCAAGCATTACTGCTGACGATCTCAACAACCTCGTCACGATGCAAATCACGAAAATGTTGATAGCACTTCTGTGACTGCAGTCACTCCGGCAAACATCCCGACAAACGCCGCTGTAGTTGAGGATATAAAGAAACTGATCGCTGATTACGATAATCGAGCAGAAAATCAGGAAAAACTCAGGGAGACTCTCTCAAAAAAAAAGGTGGAAACCCTAATTAAGAGAACCTGAATTACTCTTCCCCTCGGAGCCACTAGAATCCGGGGGAGGAGGTTCAATTTAGCGACTTCTGCGGAACACACATGTAAAAACGTATGAACAAAATCAAGACGAGACTACTCCTGTGCCAGCACGGAAAAATCCGAGCGATCTTCCAACATTGGAGGGGGACGTCGAAGAGGGAGAAATCGAGCTTGTCAACGTGGACTCAAGAAGTTTGCCCGAGACCTTGGACTGAAATGCGGACGTTCACCCACGACGTACAAGCAGCCGCTCGGCTCGTGAGGATCTGCTCGACAAACCCATGACTGAAGAAGAGGAAACTCATTAATGGAAAGAGCAAGAACAATTAGCCGATGAGCAAACTTGGAAAAATTGCAGCAATCACCAACAAGCTCAGAAAAATGCTAGCAACGACTTCGAGATCCGCGACCTTCGCAATGATCTCCTGAAAACGGTGGCAGAAGTTAAAGTCGTGAAATCTCAAATCCATCACACAACTAACTGCGCGGCAGAAATTGATCGCCTGCTTGAAGAATCCCGCAAATCTCCCTTCACTGCCCGAATCATAAACACTACGATGTCGGATCGCAAGAGATTGATGTACGACGGCACGATAAATCCAAAATCACACTTGCAAACCTTTGAGATCGCGATGGGAATGACCAGATTCAGGGAAACCGAAAGAGACGCCGACCAATGCCACCTTCTCATTGAAAATTAAAGTGCGGCGCTCGAATGGTTTTCTCGCTTAAGGAGAAACTCTATCAGAAGTTTCCGCCAACTAGCATCGATATTTCTCAAAACAATATTCGATGTTCATAGATCGCGAAACTTCAGACGTCGACCTCTGGAGTCTATCTCAAGGGGAAAACGAGCCTCTCCGGGATTTCATAAAGAAGTTCGAAACCGTCATGGCATGGGTAAGCGGAATCAGCGATAACATTACCATCGACGCGCTCCACAAATCGTTCAGTTACAACTCAAAGTTAAGAAAATTGATAACCTTGGAAAATCCGGGAACAATCCAAGATGCACTCCATAAATCCGAAAAGGACGTCTTTGAGAGATCTGAGCCCAAATCAAAAGTCCAAAAAGAAAAACTCTCGTAGCGACAAAGAAGAAACCCAGGGGCCCCACAGTTACGCCATCAACTCTGGACCGGAATCAAGGTTCACCACGGGCAATACGTGGACCCGAAACTCGGCTTACAATGAAAACGTCTTCTAGGACTTCCACCAAACCCGCGGTCACTCGACCATCAATTGCAAAGACGTTGGAGCAAGGCTGGCTACAAAATTGCTCTCCAAAGTAATAAACATCAAAGATCTCATCTGTGACTCTGATCGCCCTCCAAAACTCGATAAACCTGAGCAGACTTAAAACCCATCTCAAGGAAATCAGTCTGGCGAAAAATGCGGTAGGATATCGGGCAAGAAGGGCAATGACAACAACTGTCACAGAGCGAACATGATCATCAGAGGATTACAGTACTGCAACGACTCCATCTTGTCTATCAAAGGGTATGAGCACAAAGCCAAGACAAGGGCCAACTCGTCAAACTGGTCCGCGCCCCATGACATACCAAAGGGAGCGATTACCTTCCACGAAGAGGAAACTGGCGGGATCGAGCATCCTCACTCTGATCCACTCGTGATCGATCTTGTTATAAGAGATCTCGAGGTCGCTATGATTCTTGTCGACACCGGCAGCACTGTTCACGTTATCATCTAAGATACCCTCAGAAGAATGAACATCCCTGTAACGCCCCAACCACCCACGGCTAATGGGTCATCCACGCCCGCTCTCTCGGCCGGTGGGCCCCATCCCATTCCAACGTCCGGTCCATTAATTTTCCAAGGCTCTAGAGTTATATTTACTGACCCTGCAATCACCACCTGCCCTTTCCCCGTGCTTTGGCCTCACTTACACGGTA
>JABAYD010013821.1:0-16592 GCA_014822095.1 Diplotaxis tenuifolia
ATTCCCTAGTAAATCTGGAGTTTTCTTGTAGTGACAGGGCTTTAGTCTAAAGTGTTTTGTTTCACATCGAAACCCTATAATAATTACCAAAACCCCATTAATCTATTTGGCAACCAACAATTCTAACCGAGATTAATCTCGAAAAGGTTTTGTTTTGTTTTTGTTTACATGTGCTCACATAATCTTTCATTAAGTAAATAAATGACCTAACTAGCTCAAACCAAGTTTCATGTAAATCTAGATCTCAAATGTCTAACTTGACAAATATGTTTTATTTAATGATATCAAATTATCTGCTTACCCTTTTCTAAATTTAACTTACATTATTCAAATTCAAATTATTTCTTTTACATTGTTGTCTTCAATCCCAACGAAGCTTCGTCGTTTCGCTGTCGTCTTGTCGTTCGTGATCTCGCAATCGTCTCGCCGGCCGTTCATCGTCTTCCATCGGTGTCGTCTTAGCTTTTACTATCCGTCTCTGTATTTCGTGATCTGATCTGATCTGTCTCTGTATCAATGTAACATTATTTCCGATTGTTGAATACCTCACCAAGTCTCATTATATGTTGTTGTGAATGAAGCTTAAGATTGGATTCTCTTTATCTTAACAGATGGCTGAAGTGTTTTGTGTTTTTGGGCAATAGAACTCAAAAGGATCTCTTGAGTAGGAGCTCAATGTTGATAGGAATAGGAATGTTTTTTCTATTTACCTAGAAGAAAATACTCAGTATGAAGATTTGATTAAGATAATCTCGGAAGATTTTACTGTTAAAGAGGTAGAAATCTATTTAAGTTATGGGATTTCGCTGGATTTCAAATGTACTGTTGAAGGTTTTCCCCAGTTCAATAGCCAATACTCGTCAACTTAGAAGCTACATCGGGAAAATCATTGCATTTGGTGGAATCTCTTGGTTATATGTTAAGGTTTGTGTGATTTTCTTCGACTAAATTATTTAAGGCTTTCCTATTTATCTATTAAACCTTCCAAAAAAATTTGTCTTTTTTGCAGGTTGTTACTGATTCAGCAAGATTTAACAAGCAAACTACTGCTTCATTTGCTTCTCTTGTTCCCATGAATGATATTCCAGTTTTTGGTTCTAATGTGCAGAAAGAAAAATAAGTTCATCGTTTCCAATTTCTTCTTTTGTTTGTGTTTGTATGATTTTCTTCAACTAAATTATTCAGTATAGCTTTCCTATTTAGGTATTAGACCTTCCAAAACAACTTGTATTTTTGCAGGCTATTACTCATTCAGCAAGTTTTAACAAGCAAACTGTTGTTTCATTTTCTTCTCATGTTCCCATGAATGATGTTCTAGTTTTTGGTTCTTCTGTGCAGAGTGAAAAACATGTTCATAATTTCTTTTTTTTGTTTGTCTTTGTATGATTTTCTTCAACTAAATTATTCAAGATAACTTTCATATTTATGTATTAAGAAAACTTGTCTTTTTGCAAGCTATTACTGATTCAACAAGTTTTAACAAGCAAACTAATATCTCATTTGCTTCTCCTGTTCTTTTGAATGTTATTCTAGTTTTTGGTTCTTCCGTGCAGAGTGAAAAATAAGTACATCATTCTAAGTTTTTTGTTTTGTTTTTGTGTTTGTATGTTTTTCTTCAAATAATTATTCAGAATAGCTTTCCTAAACATGTACTAATCCTTCCTAACCAACTTGAATTTTGCAGACTCTTCCTTGTCAAGGTGTCTCAGCAGTCCCTCTTAATCCTCTTCTAGATTGAAGTCTTGTCCATATCGGACTTTCACCAATCACAACAGATATTAAAGTGAAAAGCTATCTTAAAGTCCAACGCAAAGTTAATTTTGAGGATGAAGAATGGGCTTTAGAGTGTAAGTTTGAGTACAAGACCGTCTCTTATAGCAAGTCAAGAGTTGTATTGCAGTGTGTTGGGAGAAATTGCTCGTGGGGAATGCGAGCCACCAAGGTATCTTGTTCAGATTTTTTGGTGATCAGGAGATATGTGCACGAGCATACATGTGATACAACACACGGGAATGTGAATCACAGACAAGCATATGAAAAGTTGTTGGGTTCTTTGATATGCAGCAACTACGGAGAAAATAAAAAAAGTCTCAAACCTAAACAGATCATTGAACAAGTGAGGATACAACATGGTGTTCATATCAACTACAAACAAGCATGGAAAGTGAGAGAAGAATCTCAGTTTTTGGTTAGGGGGAGTTCTGAAGATAGTTACAACAGTCTGTCAAGGTGGTTGTGCAAAGCAAAAGAGAAAAACCCTAGATCTGTAACTTACCTAAAGATGGATGCTGCTGGAAAGTTCTAATACACATTCTTTTCTTTTGGTGCATCGATAAGGGGTTTCTTATTGGTGAGGAGATTTATTGTAGTAGATGGTACATTTTGAAGGAAAAATTCAAGGGGACTTTATTGGCTGCTTGTGCTCAAGACGGGAATTATCATCTATATCCTCTCGCCTTTGCGGTAGTTGACTTAGAAGCTACTGAGTCTTGGAGATGGTTCTTTAGAGGTCTGAGCGAAATGATCCCCGATGCTTCTGATCTTGTGTTTATATCAGACAGGGCTGTTTCTATTGCTTCAGCGCTTGATGAGATTTATCCACTAGCCCACCATGGAATTTGCAGGATTCATTTGCTCACTAACCTCACTCCTAAGTATTCGAAGACTGGTTTGTTGCCTCTGGTAGAAAGTGCTGCTAATGCCTACATATTTCATGAATTTAATTTAATTTTCAGTGACATAAAGGATAAATGTCCTGAATTGGCTAAGTATTTGGAAGATTCGGATTTTCGGAAGTGGGCAAGATGTTATGCGCCTTCAAACATGTACAATATGATGACCACAAACATTGCAGAGCCGTTAAATAATGTGTTTTTGCTTGCTCGTGAGTTGCCACAGATCCCTCTCCTTGAGACGATTAGAATGATCCTCACTACTTGTTTTTTTGAGAGTCGTGAAGCTGCTGCAAAAAATAAGTACTTAGTTACTCCAAATGTAGTAAAGAAGGTGGCAGCCAGGTTGGTTGATGCAATGGTGCTTAATGTTTATCAAGTTGATAAATATGAGTTTGAGGTAAAAGATGAGAAGATGAAGTATGTTGTTGATCATGAGAAGAAGCATTTCACTTGCAATGTCTTTTACATCGACAAGATTCCTTGCATTCACGCACTTGCTGCTGCTAAGCGTTCTAAGAGAGATGAATACCGTTTGGTAGATGATTTTCACTTGGCAGAAGCTAAAGCTTATGATGCAAGCATACACCCTGGTGGAGAGTTATCAACAGCTACCTATCCATAGAATATTGATGAATTTTCTTGCCCACCCCCAGCTACCAAAAAAAGTAGTGGAAAGCCTCCAACAAAGAGGATCAAATCAGTTGGCGAGTTTGGCGTTTCTGGTTCTAAATCTCAGTCACACAAATGCAGCAGATGTGGCATAGGAGGAAACAACAAGGGCACATGCAAGACTGCGATATGATGAAGTCCCCTATTCAGTTGCTTTCTATTCTTTTTTTTATTTCAATGGTTTGTTGATGATTTAAATTTTTATTGTTCATCTTATGGATGTTGTTTATGTGATATTGACCAAACCAAATACATTTGCTTTTTGGAAGCCTATCCTAAATATGTATTATGTTTTTTTCCAACTTTTGGTTATTTGATAGTTATTTAAATGAATTTTTTTCCAAAATTCCAAATTACAATTTGAAGTTCCTAAATTTTCCTCATTATTTAGAGTTCCGTCTTCTTGATCTTGATTGGCTTCTCCATTTCTGGAAGCCGTCTCATCCAATGGAGTTGTCTCAGTCTGTGCAAGTACAACAAAAAACGTCTCTTAAATTACTCGACAACTAAAAAAAACTAAAACAAGAACGAGTAAATATGTTTGTGTGCCTAATTTTAAGGATAACATGAGTAAACATAGAGAAAAACATTCAACTTTACTTTCCAAGACAGAACTTACCTCATTGTTTAGAGTTTCGTCTGAAGTAACTCTTCGTCGTTTCTCTAGTTCTGCAACACGAAGTCTAATCTCCTTGGTGTCTTTTTCAATCAAAGACAAACGAGAGCTTATGCTCCTGAAATTATCGTCCATCATCTCAATAATTTTGTTGAGCTTTGATTCCACATACTCCTCTTGATACGAAGTAGAAGCTTGACCCATCCCCCCATTTCCAAACAGTAAAGACGCTCTTCTTATTTCTTCATTAGCATCGTATAGGTCTACTGACATGTTTCTCCAATCACTAATTTTAAACTTATAACCTCTCTTGGATAAATCGTCCATGGCATCCAGATCTTTATTCGCTTTGTCTTTCATTCTTCTGGATCATGAGTAATAGAAGGTAAAATGCATGCCACCTTCAGCTAAAACCATAAAAAACCCAATTAATTAGCTTTTAAAATGGAGAAACACAAAGTAAAGCAGAAACAGAAACAAAACAATCTAAAAACTTACATTTTTTTTTCTTTTCAAACTCTAGAACATCTTCCAGTTGTGGACACTGTACACGAAAGTACTATCTCTCTCTCTCTCTCATTACTTCACCTGCCTACAGCCATATTGATATTTTTTTCTTTTTAAATTTTTTGAACAATGTATTACTTTCTCAATTTTCTTATCTACTCCATAATCCACAATCCACATAAAACCACATTCTACCTCTTTCCAATTGATGACAAATTAGTAACAAATATAAACATCATTTTAGTGGGATTCATGGATACTGTAACTTCAGAAAGTCAAGTTCCGTCATGGGAAAACAGATCCATTGTTTTTAATCCATACATATAGGTTAGAGCTTGTAGTTGCCTTCTTGGATATTGAGAACTAGTTGTGTTAGAGTGGATGTGGTCATGGGAGGGGAGTCTCTAGTAGATCGGTATAGAAAACCAAAAGATGAGAACATTAGTGAGTTCGGAGCCGGATCTCGATGGTATTGGCTTACATAATCATGGTAGTGGCTCGATGGCGGAGGCAGTGATGGTGGGAATAATGTTTGCTAGTGTATTGACCATGGACATATGTATTACTCTAGAGATCTCTATTACAACTTAGCTCAAGCTTTCATCAAGTAAGTTCCTTTCTTTTCTTGCTTTTTGTGTTTTTAATTCAAATAGATAGTATGTGTTCGTTTTCTGATTCAATTGCAAAGTTTTATGTTTCCAATTCAAGTGCTTATGAATTGAAGAAAGTTAACGTATTTTAGTTTTTCAAATATTAAAACAAAATAGAGGCTTCAGGCTTAATATGCTATGTTGTATTACATAGATTTAATTCAACTTAGCTCATGTGCTAATGAAATGGGATCTCAAAATATATTATTGTGCAGGTAAAATAGTACACTCTTTGATGCATCTCAATATGAGTTCTTTGGTCAAAGTTTTGAAGAAGTTGAATCGGGAAGTCTTGAAGATGATGCGGCTTCTGTTCTTGGACATGCCGATGATGGTGATGGATATCAATTGTTTGATTAAAAGAGATGATTTGGTTTGACTTCTTTTGATATGTATGAGAATTTTACGGTTACGTAAGTGAACTGTCTTTAAACAGCAGCAGAAAATTATGAATCACCCAAAATAGAGAAAATGGCCGATTTTTCCCTTAACTAATTGCTTCCAGCTTTTTCATAAACCGACTTTTAGTTCATACTGAAATCTACACGAACAACTCCATTTTTTTAATTACATACATGAACTTTTAGATAGGAGATCATGTTTTTATATTTGGTCAGGTTGTATTAGTTTTCTAATCCAAAAAACATCACACGAGAAACCATAAAACAATCCAAAATAAGCTATAATGACATCGTTGGTTTGTGTCGTGAAACAAAACGACGTTGCATTTATTTTATTTATCCCAAATTAAACCCGCTCTCTACTTGTTAACGAACACCAACACCAATTTTATGATAGTTAGTTTAAAATTAATAATTCTCAAAAAAGGTAGTTGTTTGGTTGGGTTTCAATATGGGTCATAAGTTGGTGTATGGAATTAAAAAAAAAAACAGAGTTGTTTGTGTCAGAATGGACTAAAAGTTTGAGTATGAAAAAACCGGAAGTAATTAATTCATGGAAGAATCAGCAATTTTCTCACCCATAATATCATAAAGTTCCCGACGTTTGTTTGATGCGCATAAGAATCTCAAAAACAGCTGATACGGTCTAGGTACAAATTGATCGACATGTCAAATATCCTCTCTAATTAAGAGAAAACCACTCCAATGTAGAGAGAAAAAAAACAATAACAACTCAAACTGTGGGAAGCAAGTATGCTTTGTCACACTTTCACAGGCTTCGATCATTTACTGTTGCAAAAGAGGCTTCAGTTGTGCTGTGAAAAGGTTGGCTAATGCACCTCGTATGTCCATCTGCAAACGGAAAATTAAGAAATCTCTACCGATTATAACAACGTTGTCTTAGATGAGACTAAAAAATGTTTTAATTTAGGTGGAACTTGCCTGTTCACAGCAGACAAGCCTCGTGAGCAGAGGGTAGAACTCTCTCATGTGTTTTCTGAATATTTTGTTGTTCATGAAGCACATGCCTTCAAGAACCTGGAACAAGATGGCATTAGCAAATTACGCTTTCTATCTAATTTTTTAAAATATAATTTCAGCGATATACTATGTGGCAGTTAAGGTGTATTATTATATTTATTTATTACCTTGACAATCACGGGAGAACGTAGCTCCAGTACCCGGTGAACATCCATGTTGGTAGACTCCCCCAAAGAGGACTGGAGATCAGATGTTTCTTTCAGCACTTGTTCACAGAAGGAGACCAGCTTTTCTTCCGCTGCACCTTCTAGTTTATCTTCCGTGTCAGATGCAGTATCCCCAAGCCCACATGTTGTCTTATGTAACACATCCATATATATGTTGGTTCCTTCCAGTTCTTGTCGGAGAAGGTTTAGAGGTGGCCTGTAGTACAACAAATTGTTCAAATTTTATGTAAGGAAGGAAGAGAAATAATGTCTAATTATAACTCCGTGCAAAGGGCTTCGTTCCTAACCTTTCCGCGGAAATGTGATTCATTCGCGTTCTGAGGTTAGAGTATGAATTGTAGGAAGCAGCGAATTCTATGAAAGAGAATAAGATGTCCATGATCGCAATCTTCTGTGCTGTTTTCAAATTACTCCAATATTTTTTCTGCAGAATTAACATCAAACACAGAATGATCAGTCAGTTTACAACATCCCATATAATAAGAGTGTGTACCCTAAAGACCATACAGCCTATAGCTAAGTAGAGAATACATCTTCATATACCTGGATACTATTGATAGCACCCAGTAGTAGCAATTGTGTGACGCATTTGCTTCTAATAGTTCCAAGAGCTGGGCTCTCTTCTTCTCTGTTGTCGGGCTCTACAGGATCCACCTGCTGCAGGATGAAGTAGCAATTGTTGATATTCTCTATTTTATCACATTACTAGGCGGCGGGAAACAAGAGAACTATGGCAAGCTCGTGCATTATTACCTTATGTGGAGAAGACGGTATAGACACCTCTGCAGCAGAGCTCTTTGGTTGAGATGTAAGATTCCTGAGAAAGAGATTGTCCATGAATCTTTGGCCAAAAGTCTGACTCCGCTGCATATTCGGATCACCCCCCTCCTTTTGTGACCTTCCAGCTGACGACGGACGACCTTCAGGAGAAAACTTAATGGTCAAAAACATGGCGTTGCACAGATCCAATTGTCTTTCGACAATTCTAATAAGAATTATTGTGATTAGTTTACGAGGAAACCTTCAGACTCCTGGGAAGCTCCTTGAGTACCAGCCCTAGGAGATGCCTGGGCCGATCCTTTCTCATTATAATCCGAGTTATGATCAACTAGTGAATCAGTGGCATCGGCCTCTATGTCTCCCGTCACAACCAAGTTCTTATTCGGATTATCAAAACCCAAAGCATTCAATAGCTCCAGCGGTTGAGTTGTGTAAGATGCATCTCTAGAAACCGAAAGAGAAAATTAGATAGCAACATTTGTAAATGAAAATTCTGTGATGTAAGATGGTGACCTTATGCTTTTCAAGAGCATATCCCAGTCGCCCTCACTAAATTGGTGGCCTCCAACCTCTATGAGGTGAACCAATGCTCCTAAAGAAATTGAAACAACTGTCTGATCTGATTTCTTTGCACAGTCTAGGAGCAAGCTTAAGAGTGGAGGCAGCATAAAACAAACTTCCTGCTCCAAAGGTGAAAATCCAACGGTCAAATTTGCAGCAAGCAATAACATGTTCTAACTTTCTGTACATTTATGTACGGTTTCGTGTGATAAACATGATATATACTGCAATAAGTGTGAAATTTCATTGAAATATAATGGACAGGATGCGCACAGAGAAAACAAATAAAATAGCTTCATCGGTACCTTGTAGAACGTATTAAAGAGATTGCAGAGGAGCTGCAGGGAATGAATGCTTGTTTCACGAAATTGAACATCCCCCGACGATATTAAGCCTTCCTTTCCAGCATGACTCACATGATCAAAAATTGGAAACAAGATGCGATGAAAGATGCTCTCCCAGAAAGGCGTGGAGAATTTTTTGCCTCTTTCATTCAGCAAATCAAACAACACCTCCAGAGCGCAGTTTCTAACTTCAGGTCTAAAATCTGATGTGAGATCAGATAAACCAGCAAGCATCGGATACCAGTAATGCTCTGTCACATCAAAAGTTTCATCCTCATTGGTATTGACGGGCTTGAGAACACCACCCGGTATAAGTCCCTGAGAATCATCATAGGCTAGACAAATGAACAAGTGTAGGTCCAGAGGGAGAACTTACAAGAAAGTGAGGGAATCTGAAGACCGAGAAATGTGAGGTAATTTGAAGACAGAACAAAAAGTAGATAACGAATGGAAGAAGTGTGGGGTATAAGACTGAAGTTATAACTGAAGCAGTTAAATGCTGAAAACTCAAGCCAAATTTAGCTTGAAATCATACCTCTGCAAGCCGATCCTCGCATATTCTGAGAAGGGCAATAGCTTTCAGGCTTATCCGGTCTGAAGCTTTGTTATTGGCAAACCGGATGAGACAGTTGACGCAATCCATGAAGCAGTCACCGATCACCTGGTCAAAGTGTTCCAGAATAACTGCAAACAAACTAGTGGTTACAAAAACTTCTATCGAAACAATGGAGTGAGAAAATAAACTAAAACTATGATACAAGTGCACGAGCTTGATGGACAGTTTGTTACCCTGCTCTACATTCTCAAATGATTTTTCAACTATGGATTCAACATCATCATCTGCAGCTGCTGTAAATATCATAAAAACACTCCTCCATCCCGATTTTATACTTCCAACTTTAGATTTGATCATCTAAAAGAAAAAAAAAAATGATTAGGTGATGGAAAAATGGCTGCATACTACTAAGTAACAAAAACAAAGGAAACATATTAAAATTCAAATTAACATGACCAGCAAGCAACCTGAACGATGCAATCAACAATTAGGCTCCTTGTAGTCTGACGTTGAGTATTCCGCATGATAATAACGAACGGTTTGAGAATATCATTTTGAAAGGTGAAATTGGTGAGCTCAGCACGTTCCAAATACTTCATTCCGAGCTGTCTAAGAGAATCTATGGCATACATTGCAATCTTTTCATCATGATGGCTACCAGCAGATACAAAATGCTCAGCAAGGACAGACCATATTCTTGCCCAAACCTGGTATATTCACAAAAACAAACACGAATTAAGTCATAAGATACATAATCTATCAGCACTACTTAGACAAGAAAGTGAAAACAAGTTCAATAACAGACACCAAAACTTGTTCCAGCGCACAATAGAGATAGCCTAACGTTATAACAGAACAGAGAGCGACATTAACATATTTTTCCACTTTACTTTCTGATTATGTTATTGTTAAGGCTGCTAATTCTTAGCGTATCCATACTTTCAAGTTGCATGTGGTTCAAGGATTGGGTATGTGTTGTGCGCTATCATATGTAACTATGCACCTAGTATATCAGAAGAGTACCATTCGAATACGAGCTATATTGTAATAACTGATCTCAACGAGCTTCTGCAAGCTGAAAACCCGGGCAGGAGACTGTTTCAATTCTTCCGCTGAAACACCACACAGAGCAGTAAAAAATTCCACAACAGATTCGCTGGGCAGCTTCACACTGTTTACAAAAACTTGTTCAGCCGGTCTCCCAGCTAATTCCTTCAATGATTGAACAACCCCATCCCTGGATATCTGGTTTGATCCATGCATCACTGTTGCAGTAATCCCAGGAGTAGAAACAATGAATTCAAGCCGAGAAACACATTCTAAAACTGCATTCCAGGTATCTTGAAGGGTATCAGGTTCTGAGTCACACAGAGCCAGTAATATCCTCAATGCTTCGACATTTTTGCTCCTCATTTCTTTTGGAGCATGCAAGAACGTGAACCTATGGACAGTTTGACGAAAAATAGTCAATATACCACAGATTCCTGTAGTTTATATAAATGGCCAATACACAAGGACACCAAAATAAGTACTCAACACTAAAACATAAAAAGGAGTATGAAATAAGTGTTGCAGGTTTACCTGACAAGCGATGTTAGAAACGCATAGCGCATTGTATCCATTCCAAGAACAAAAGCAATATGTATGCCAGCTTTAAATCCTTCCATGCAGAGAAGAATTCTTGGTTTGTTATCACCTACTTCCATAGTAACGGAGAAAGCAGCTAGCAGAGGCCACCCAACAGCTTCAACCATGGGCCTTATTATGTCCACTTGCTCTACAGTGTGAAAGACTCCTCTTTTCACTCCATCCTTTCGGAAAATTTCCTGTGTTTTCCTAACAATATCCTCAGTCTCAGACTTAGCATCAGCTGCTGATATTCTTTTTGGCAAACCCAGATTAAGAATACTGACAAGGCCACCTTCTCCTCCTGGCCTTTGACTGTTGATTTTCCTTATGCTGTTGTCATCATCTTTGAGTTTTATTTCTTCTTTTACAATAGAATCATATATCTCTTCCAGAAGTTCAGCTGGAGCACAATCTTCGGGATCAGTTGTAGCATTCATACGTATAAAATCAGATTTTGACATTTTAGGCCAAACCATTGGATTATGCGCATCTGTATTTAACATGATAACTGCATAGGCTAGAACATAGGCAGTGTCTGCATTCTTGAAAAGACCCGGGTTGTCTGCGCAATATCTACTCGAAGGAAACAGTGGAAAAGACAATGTTAGCTATCAATGGGAAAATATAAAATATAGACAAATATAGATTTTTCAATTCACGTAACAAATAACAAGCTTAATATTTGCATTTAACTAAAAGGATGATCTAAGGAGAACATTTCATACCTCTCTGCAAACTTTTCCATAATGCGGTCAATTTTTTGAGCCTCTCCTGGAAGTCTGAAACCTTTGAGAAATTCACGAATAGCTGTATGAAACTTCATTTCTGAAAACTTCATTGAGTCAACATATGCATGCATAACAGCAAGAGGAAACTCCTCGTGTTGGCCCAGGTAATCGCCAATCATGACCTACACATAAGAATGGTTATATCCCATCTATAAATACTGAACATATATTCTGCAAAGTTCTACTATCCCACCTTTTTTAAACTCGAAGTAATTCTTAGAAACTGAGCAACTGAAGCAGGATTTCTTTCGACCAACTTGTTTGCTATTAGATATTCTATACCCTTCACTGAATTCCTGTTGAACTGCAAAAATAATTACCAATGCGTTAGTAGTGTCACTACTAGTGACAAGTATTCGGGATGTTAAACATTACCTCGGAGATTGCCGCCTCCATTGTGGATTTATGAGCTTTAGCCTTCTCAAAGTTGCTTGGGACATCTTCCCTGCTTTTGGTTTCAATTGGCTCCCTAGCAGAATCAGAGTCCTCGCTTACATGTCTTGTACTATTTTCTGCATCTCTCTTTATTTTCTCCCAATCAACAAGTGATTTAAGAACGTTCACCAGGCACTGGAAAATATAAATAAAAAGGTTAGCCTAAGTGATTATTGAATACTTCACAAGGAATCAGATCAATTAATAAATTATGTATGGATGAAGGTAAAGCAAACGAGACATGACGCCTACCTGAAGGGATGAACCTTTGACTGAAGCTGTCTGCAAAGCCATGGCAGGATTGGGATCAGCACTTTGAGTCCCTTGAGCAATTTTTGAGAGTGTTGTTACCTAGAAGAAAAGAAAAAGATAAAATGTGGGCCATGACTATCAGTCACATTGATGACGAACAATAGTTATAAACAAGAAGAAAATGGAACACACCATGCGTTCAAACAAGTTCGGGGCCTCTAGATCACAATCGTAGTTTACATAGACATCAACAAGCATCTGAGGATCTTTACAGATTTTTTCAAGCATCCTGCCAAAAAACAGAAAACAAAAATATCCATAACAATTCTCAGCAAAAGAGATAATAGACTCGTTAAAGAGATAATCGAGAGCAGAATAACATTTTACCTAAGAACACCCATCTTTTGGTCAGTGGGACACTCTGAGCTATCTAATGATCGTAAGACGATGATGGGGAAAAAGATACCAATTTCACCCTGAAAACGAGATTTAGGATCAGAAAATATGGTAAAAGGTAACAACATCGCAAAGAATATACTTTCAACAGGAGACATCACATGCTTACTTTTAAACTATCTCTGAACCGAAGCAAAAGCACAGAGAATATGCCAGATGCATACTGTCAGAAGACAAATACTAGTTAGTTACAACATTCTAAAGTGAATCCTCAAAGATCTACGTGAACTGGAAAATCAAACCTGAAATATGGTAGAAGACTGAGAAACTGAAGCTCGCAACAATGCATATGAGAGGTATGCTTTCACTGAATCAATAAAGTGAAAGTTCTTCGTAAACGAATGACTAACTCCTTCTAGCATACCCTGCATATTCCAAACGTATATGTTGCAGAAAGTTAGTCAAACTTAACAAACAAAAAGAACCTTCAGAGAAATGCACATTAATAACAAGCTATGTCATTAGTCCTTCTATGTTTTCTGAAATCCAGCATTAGCAAAAAGGTGAATATAGGCCTTGCACAACATTAAAGTTATGAAGAATGAACAGCAATTGTTTTGGGTGTAAATACAACCTAGAAGACAAGGCATGCCTCAAATATTTAAGCACAAAGCTACAGACAGTTCATAGTAAGAACAATCATGTACTACATCTCTATTTGACTACAAAATAATAAAATTTTATATGATGCTCTAGTGTTTAGTTATAAAGTTAGAAGATAATGTAACCAGGTTTACCTGAATAAGCTCAAGGGACAATATACGGGTCTTGGTTGTGACTTCATCACTATCTTCTTTCATGCCCATCTGATACAAAATTTGGAAAATACATGTTACAGAAACACTACAAATAGCTAGTCATTACATGTTACAGAAACACTACAAATAGCTAGTCAAGTTTAAGGATAGAGAGATGGAACCCTGAAAGAGCGAACCTTGCAAAGGGTACGGAAAACTAGCAATGCATCCCGCTGTCCAATACTCATGCTCTCTAGCTCGATGCCCCTACGGAATTAAAACGAGTTGGATAAGAAGTCCTGGGTTTTATAAAGAGCAAACAAGTCGAACCCATTATTTCCTACTCGTTACAGGCAAGTATGGGCATAAAGTATGTTCGGCCACAAGCAAGATTATAGGTGTAAGACAGGCATGTGCGTAAACTTGTTTAGGAAAAGCTTAAACTCAGAAATTGTACAGAGTGGTATGACCTACCGTTTTATCTTCTTGCCATCTTCAAGATGCACAGCTTTGTCAAGGGCGGCTTCTAAACCCTGATCAAAGAAGTAAGAACTTCATCTCCGCAAAAACCAACAACAATATACAAGAGTTGTCCATCTATCAGGAAAGCTGAAGAAACCATCCTCGAGAACTTCTTCCAGACTCAAAAAAGTTATATCTTACAAAATTTTGTAAAGAGCATATGAGATGCATATGTCATAAAATAAATAATGAGCAGGAGTTCGAAGACAAGTGACTAACAAATATTTCTACTTATCCAGACGAAACAACGAGTATATGACATCGCTATATAAAAACAACGGTACCAAACATATGCATCCTATTTACTAGGAAATTATATTTATAACCTTTTCAAGATTCCTTTTTACTCTATTCAGTCACGGCAACTGAAAATTTTTTGAGATATAAGTTCAAGAGCAACCTTAATATCAGCACCGCCCACAAGGGTATGTAACTCTTCAACAGAAGCCAGAGTTGTGTCTTTTGCTTGAGTGAGTGCATCTCCTAATGTCAGTTCTTTATCACTTTGGTCAGCTGCAATAACTTCTTCAGTTTTAAGGCTTGAACTGTCGCCTGAAACATGTTCTTTCTGGGACACTGAAGATGATGAGGAAACCTAAAATTGTACATTCAATCATCAGCGCATCCATACAACAGTTACTTTGTTTTCATGCAATCAATAAACCAAACTCAACACTGAGAAATTGAAATTCCTTACAATGTCAGTCTCCATTCTCCGGAATACAATGCTTATCATCTGAGTCAACATTGCTTTAGATGTTGCTTGGTTTATTGGACTCTTGCTAGAGGTAAATAATGAATTCAGTGATTGCAACTGGAGTGATGAAAAAACTCTGATAAAAAGAGAGAATGTATACCTGTTTAGAGCAATATTATAGCAAACTCGAATAACTCCCAGTAATGGTTCCCCGTGGACTGCAATCAAAACAGGTTATAGTAATCTAATTTGATATTGCAAGAACAATGAATAGGAAACCGGTTTAGTCATCTAAGAGTTACAAAACAGAATTTCTACATCAGAGGCTTACCTTTGAACTTTCCTGAAGCAACAGCTGTAAGAAGAACCTTCAGCACTTGAAGTACAGTGCTGCATAAAATTCTCATCTTTAAGAACTGGTGTGGACAACCTCAAGAATCTTTGGAAACACAGAGGCACATACCTATCTGGTGATGAATTATCAACACAGCTGCAAACCATGTTCAGAATGTCGGTGAAAGGTGCAGAATTCTTCCCCCCATCCAAACCGGGATCCCCCTCTAAATGATCGTAGGCAATGAGTTTCTGCTTGCAACAAATAAAGAAAAAAAAGAACATTAACAGAACATCAATAGAAGGACTGGAGATACATTAAATAAGTACAGAAATATAGGAATCTTGGAAAAGCAAACTTTAATGGAGCAAAACAACAAGGGATGCTCAAAGAAATAAGAAAACAAAGACATACATGAAGACAATCCAAAGCAGCATCAAAAATCTTTAAGTTCTTTGTATCAAACGCAAGGCGTAGAGGCTTCAGAACAAGCTCCACTTCAGCTCCCCCTAATGTGTGTCCAGCATTTGCCAAGGAAATGTTGATACTCCCAGTTTTTGACTGGCTTGCCTGCTCGGCCACTTCACCACTCGGGACTTTTTGCTGTTCATCTGCTTCTCCTCCAGTTTTTGAACCTCCACCTTCAGCTTGTGAACTGAAGTTAAAAAACAAATTAAAAAAAAATTAATGACAGTCACGTAGAAATAGACCACTGAACTTATTTGTCACATGCACAAGAGAGAAGGACGGACACAACAGGCCAGCTTTAGATATAAAAATTCGAAACTCTACAAGGGTTGGACAGATGAAAAAAGAATCACATAAAATCGGGGCTGAAATTCTGACAGAAGACCTATGACTACGGTTTGGCAAAGGGTTTTGATGATATCAAGCGTGGTGGGTAGCTATCATGGTTAAAAGACAATAACACAAAGATCAAAAAAAAAATGATTACCTAAAAGTAAATCAAAATAAAGTTTTCTATGGAGAAAACTCAACCCGCAGCAGAAATTAATTACTGAAAGATTACCTCTCATCTATCCTCGAGGATGCAGCCTGTGTAACAACCTTGGAACCATCTATAAAATCACAAAAACTAGTTAGCAAACGATCATTGAATGATATAGATAGCAGCAGCAGGGAGTGAACGTCCTTCGTTCTACTTGTGAAATCACCTTCTTCACACAAAACCCAAGGAAAGATCATCGGAAGTAAACAGATCGATTGACACCTAATAGACCAGACTTCTCTTTATTCTACCGTAGAACTAAGCAACCCATTGTGTTTTCAAAAAAAAAGGAGATCTGACCTTGATACGCTTGAATGGCTTTCTGGAGATCAGGAAACTTCTTGCCCCCAGATTCCTTGACCATCGTCTCGAATGCTCGGCTCACAAATCCACCCGCCGCCATATCTCCTCGGTGAATCGAACGAAATAGAGATAGATCGCTGCAGTTACGAAGGAATCGAGAGAGAAAATGATACCTGCGCTCGATTATTCCATTGACCGAAGAGGCTTGATCCCAGAGAGATCTGAAGAAGGTAAACGAGCCACTAGCTTAGATCTATTTTCTCTGTTTTTTTTCTTTAAATAAGTATTTCTTAGGAAATGTCTTTACTCCTCGGAACGATGCCACCCATTTGAACCGGGATTTTAAGCCTTACTTATGTGAGATTTTTCTTTTGGTTTACTTAATAGTATCTCCTATATCTTCTTTATTAAAACAGAATCATTCTTATTTTGCCCTTACCTTTACATGATATATTACTTAAAA
>JABAYD010013822.1:0-19493 GCA_014822095.1 Diplotaxis tenuifolia
TTTTGTTATAAAAATGATACAAATGATAAAAAAATATGAACATAAAACATCATTTAATAGATATTGAGATTAAAAATAATATATATATATATATGTTAATATAATCTTAATTTAATTATATATCATATAAAATAGAAAAATAATTGTTTGGAGTAATAAAAATTTTATGAGTTTACACCAATTTAATTATAAATATAATAATTATAGAATTTTTAATTAATTTAATATATATTTATTATTCTATAATATGTAAAAATATATAATACTAAAATAATTATATATAATGTTCATCCCACGCTGCGCAAAACGCGGGTCTAGTACATATTGTTTATGGATCAGATGATGGGTTTTAGGTAGTTATCCAAATTGGATTAATTTAAGATTATTAGCTCCAGGTAAGCAATTTTATAAAAGAATATTATGATATTTATCGACAGCATTTTTTGGGTTGGTACTTGGAAAATTCTTCTTAATCATCGTCGACTCATCGTCAGACGTCAATAGGTTCAATTACTTACAACTAAGTTAAACTTCTGTTTACGTAGATGAGTAAATTAAAGGGTGTAGACGAGTAGTATTAAAGTTTTTTTTAATTAGGCAGATGATTCAGCGAGATACTTTTGAACCATTTAAATTTTTTAAAAGATTAAAGAGATTAGTGACTCATGTTACTATAGATCTCCTAATTAACGTCGATAACGGTGTCAGGATTAAATAAATACTATGTAGTACAATAATGGTAAACATGCATATCAACGTTTACCACATCATTATAATAAAAGTAGAAAAGAGTTAGCGTAAAACTCTTGGCTTTTCAGGTATCTAGAGAATTATATGTTTAATTTGTGTTGTAAGAGGATTAATTTTCAAATAAAAATTAACTTTCTACAAAACAAGTTGTAACCATTTAATTTATCCAAAAAAAAATGTACCCTGAGACAGATACTAATTCACTAAGAATAATTTATTTTAATGTAATTATTTAACGTAATGTAATTAATTAATTTAATGTCAATAATTAAGCAACTCATTGACATTGTCCATTAAAAATCAAGTGGTTGTGCACTTTGATGAAGATTTGCTGTTTTGTTTTATTGGTCTAAGTTAGTGTTTAAATCATGGTTATAACAAAACTTCCAAAAAAATGTTTGTTTCAGGATAGCGTCATGCTTTGGAGATTGCATTTCTATGTGGCCGCAGTAAAAAAATACCAGGAAATTCGCAAGTTAAGGTACATATCACACACATTTTCATGATGGTAAAAGAAAAGGAAGAACCAATTTACTCGTGGGCACAGTTAAAGATATTTTAGAAACTCTACAAACACACATGTCTTTAAAACTAAGAAAGAACAAAGATACACTAGGTTAGAGGTTGAATCTTTAATCAACTATAAACATTTCACTAGAAAAAAAACATGCAATACCTGACGACCGTACATGCGGAAAAATCGTTGGGAATGTTATTTTCTGACCGTGTTTCGACAAACATATTTAAAGGGTTTGTTTCATAATCGAATACAAGAGTTTCTAGGTTTTAACAACTTTTTAGCAGCCCTAGCCCCTGGTAATGATTCCCATACAAGTACTGGGTTACTCTGGAGTCTAGATAGTCAAATGAGTCAGTTGTTGCAAAAACTATATAATGAATTTGTATTACATCTGAAAGTTAACTGAGAAGTAAATGATTTGGAACCTTTTTTAGTAAATGCTTTTATCCGATGTGAATGTTCCTTAAGATATATCGCAATTTGCTTATATACACGTCTCAGTCAAATAGAGAGAGAGAGATGACAAATAGATTCAATTCATATTACAACAACAAATCTGGTATGGCTAAAGGTTTTGACATCCTAAACGCCACAACCCAGATTTTTAGAACCACCAAATAACCACAAAGATGAAGAGAGACAAAAGGCTTCTCTATCATCAAAAAGATAGTTGGCTCCTAAGATTGGGATGTTAGAAACAACTGATACAGCTCTGTTGTTTTGTTTCTCCACAAGTACCTAGAAACTCACATGTCATCCATCATCAGTAGAGCATTTGGTGGTGACGTGAAGTTACTTAGCATGTTTCCTATACATAAGTCTTCTCAGGTTTTGTTGTGTGGCTATGTGAGTGATCAGGCCGTTTGCTAGTCTCGGCTGATTCCTCTGTCGCCTCGACTATCTCCATACTCGCTGTTCTACTCTTTCTACTCCTCCGCTCCTGCAAAAACAAATACATACATATATGATATATAACATTTCTACATACAAATAATCACAGTAATGAAGTATCAGTGTTTCCCCATAGAATCCTTCTAAACTTGGTGAATATACACATACCTCACGAAAAGGGTTGTCATCTGATTCAAGCATCCGCACAACCTGGCTCATCTTGGGCCGTTTCTCTGACTCAGGATCTACACATCTCAGCGCAACAAGAAGTCCACGTTTCAGTGCACGTGTAGCAGGTTTGGGCTCAATCCTTGGATCAGCAACTTCTTCAGCTCTTCCTGTTCCAACCATCATCTTTAGCCATTCAACCAGATTCACCTAGCCAATGAGAGAACATATGTTTCAGATTCAGAAAACAATATATTCATAATTTTTTCATTAGTCTACCTCATTAGCTGGACGTTCATAGTCAACTGGATCTCTTCCAGTTATAGCTTCCAGAAGCAGGACACCAAAGCTATAGACGTCACTCTTCTCGTTTAATAGACCTGTATTAGCATATTCTGGTGCTACATACCTGATACACCATACACACATGACGTTTCATAACGGGAAGACAACAAACTAATCGCTGCCAAAGCAGGGTACAGATTGTATGCTTACCCAAATGTGCCCATCACTCTGGTATTGATGTGACTCTCACCCGATTCTAAGAGCTTGGCTAACCCAAAATCGGAAAGCTTTGCGTTGAAGTCATTATCAATCAGGATATTGCTTGCTTTTATGTCTCTGTGGATTACTTTTGGTTCTATTGCTTCATGCAAATAAGCAAGCCTGTGAAATGTAGCATATAGCAAATGTCAATTTCCCTTGTCGAGAGAATTAAAATTTCAACTCAAAGATACTGTAAACAACTTACGCTTGTGCAATACCGACAAGGATCTTCATGCGTGCCTCCCAAGTGAGAGTGCTATGTTTCCCCATGTCTCCATGTAACCATTGTTCTAAGTTGCCACTATTCACATACTCATAAACAAGCATCCTGCATTACATCCAATCGAAAATAAATTCATGAGAGACTAGTTTCTACTCATAGTAATTGTATATTCTTGTGGCGGTACTACATGAGTAAGCATATTCACACTGACAATAGAGTCAAGAGAGACTCACCTATGAACACCCTCTATGCAATATCCCAGAAGCCTTACAAGATTCTTGTGCCGTACATGACCAATAGCCTCAACTTCAACCCTGAATTCTTTCTCTGCCTGTCCTCTATAGACCAAATTGTGAAAGGGTTACTAAGAGAGTAAAAAGAACACCATTCAAAGGGATAACAAAAACTTACAGGTTGTTCAGAAGCTTCTTTACAGCTACATCGTTACCATTGATGAGTCTACCTTTATAAACAACTCCATAACCACCCTCACCGATTACATTCTCTGGAGCAAAACGATTAGTGGCTAGCTGAAGATCCCTAAGAGTAAACCAATGTCCCCAACCAAGATGAGATATTTCCGGCAAACCAACCAAAGGGGAAGCTGTTACAAGCCCACCCTGGGCAAGAGAAGCTTGTCTCCAAGCGGCTCCAAAGCTTCCTTCTTCACCGGAGTGAGAACTACACGCTCTCTCATGATGATGCACAGAGCTACACTGGCTTATACTATCATTATCACTAGACTTGGTTCTCCCCAAGTAAGACATCATCTTCCCTGACTTTCTGTCACTAGATTTATCAGCAACTGGGAGACATGCATTTTCATTGTGGTTTTGAGACCCAGCTCTATCATCAACCCTGATATCTTTCGCCACGTGTGGTATTTGACTGAAAGGTAACATCTTGTGACTGTGAGAGGGTCTCCGTGGTTTCCTTCGGAATGCAATCCATATAGATAAGATAAATAGAGCCAAAGCTAAGAATGCTCCAACCACCAAACAAACCAACACCCACAGTTTCACATCCGTTAAACCAAGCAAAGAGACCTTCTTTGACATTCCAGTACTCAAAGGATTCTCAGATGACATCTTTTGGTCCCTTTTTCTCACAGAACTCCCACCTGCAAAAACAAGAAAAGGGTACCCAAACTTATAAGACGTCTTTAACTATCACAAATCTGACAAGCAAACGAGAAGTAACTACTTGTGTTTCTTCCCAAAGTAATCTGAAAACAAAGATTCATGAACAAATGGAAGAATCTAATAAGGGCAAGTAAAGCTGTTGACTCACGAAAGTCTGTATAAAGAACTTCAAAGTGCACACGCAATATCAGGGAATTAACTGCGGCATTTCAACAACAGTTTATATGCATTAATTTCTAAACATTTATGACGAAACAGAATCACTTGCGATTGAAGCAAGAGATATTAATCAAGACCCAAAAGAGAATCTTTTCTTTTACCTTGGAATGTAGCGGCTATGCCCTCTTGAGCTTTCGAGTAATCATCAGCTTAGAGCTGAAGAAAACGCAGTTAAAAGGATAAAGTTTGCGCCTTTCTTTGATTTTGAAGCAAACCCCCAAAGGAGAAAACTTGAAGTAAAGAAGATGGCGCAGATTAGCAATAGATATATGCAGTAGGGGTAATGATGAAATTGGAATTGGCGTTTCTCTCAAGCTTTGAGCTTTTGAGCCCACTCAAATAAACCCAGAAAGTAAACTCAATTTGAGCTAAATCAGAAGAAAGGTAGAAACATCTAAGGAGGGAAATGAGAGATAGGGTTTGTAGATTAGTAGAAGTTAATGAGGGGTTCAAGGGAGTGAAACAAGTTGGGTGAGATTGTTGGTGAGTCCCTTCTTAAAGCTGGAAACAAAGCTTTGATTTTTTTTGCAATTCAGAAATAAAACAAGAAAAAAGAAAAGAGAGAAAGAGAGACAGCAGTGAAGGGAAAGCAAGAAGAAGATCTTTGACAACTGTGATCATTTATAGCTAGATGAACGAAAAATCATTTATTATTGTAATTTTGATTGAAAATACTTTTCTATATGGTAATAAAATAAAGAAAAATGATAAAAACTCCAATTAAATAGAGATTGACTGTTCACTGATCAGTGTTCACCTATTCATGCTTTGGAATTTTGGGTCCATGTCTTCCCATATGCTAAGTTGAATGATTTCTTTAACTTTAAATTTCCAAACAAACTTGGACTAAGATATTTTGTAAAGAGAATGTTGGAAACTTACTAAAATTTGTAGTAAGACATTAAAAAAAAAAGAATCTGAAACTAAAACGGTTTGATTCTTTATTTAGAATATTTCTAAACTTCGGCTTGATTTTATGAACTTATGACTCCATTTAAAAATGTTTCAAAATGCAAAAAAAAAATACAACTCTACAACTGCATGTATGCTTTAAGAATTTTTTCATATAAAACCTTTTTTTTATATATAACTTTTATATAGATTGATATATATGCATCCTCCCATCCCAATTAATCCGGGTATGTATTCACATTATTAGTATTTTGTTTTTATCTCTTATGCAATAAAGTATTTGTCACATGCAAGAAAAAGCCAAATTATAAAGAAATTGAACTTTCATCATGTGTCACAAGTACATTTAATTGGTGTATCTTGAAATACCTAGAAAGATATAATATTAGTACTATAATTAATCATCCAAAAACAAGTCAGAAAGAATTGTCGAGTTTTCATGATATGCAGCATTCAAGAATTTAAGGTTCAATTCATTATTTTTCATCGGCTTTCCACTGCAATTATGTAAGAAAATATTAATCAATACCAGAAGAAATCAATATTGCTATACTATTAAAGATCATATGTCAAAATCATGGTGATAAGTACAACACATGAGTGATGATGAGAGTGGGGTGTCCAAGTCCAACAAAACCCTATTATAGACAGCTAATGAACTACCATAAACGACACCGTTTGTTGTTGTTTTAGGCTCAAGAAACCTAAAAACAGAGACGGAACAGAGTATGTTTTTAGGTTACTTGTAGGAAGAAGCTGCTTTGTCTTTCCGACCAGCGAGGATCATAGAGATCTGAAGACCTCTGCTAAAAGCTTGGTTGAAAAGAAGACGAGCTTGGAACTCAGAAACAATGGGGAACCAAGACAGAACAGCGATTGGTGCAAAGATGACAAGTCCCATTATCTTCTCATAAGCTCTTCCTAGTTCCTTCACCGAGTCCCAAACCCCTAATGCTTTGATCGGTGACCTCAGTACTTGCCCAATCTGTGATAAATATAAACAAAAATAGTTGTTTAAATCAGGAACATGACACGTGTTGTTATTATGATATCTGAACTAGGGTTTTGATGAATATGTTACCAGAAGAATGGCCCAACCAGTTGGAAGAAAAGCAAGAATGGAAGCAGAGAGATCAGTGAGTGTGAGTTCGCACACAACAAACAACACTGTCATGACTGACAAGAATCCTAGGAAGAGAAGTGCCTTAAGAATCCTGAACATTAGCTGAAAATCCGTTCCAAATCTTCTTCTCCCCATAGATACCATCTGAGGAACAAAGTAGAATGTGTTAAGCATAAGCATTGAGATTAATGACCACATATAATTAACTAAACGAGTAAGGATATGTGAAACCTTTAGAACAAGTAATGATGTGAGCAAAACCACCCAAGAGAGTCCATAAACCTAACAAAAGAGGAAATAAAAAGGAGACAATTATTAGGTCACAATCCAAACTGAAAATGCAAATGAAAAAAATGATGACTCTTTGTTTTACCAAGAAGCTCTTGCTTCTTTGAGCGATGTTGAGCTGGTAAACAATACCATACTGATAAATGAAGAAGCGAAGAGCAAGCGTGATCTCCAAGATTCTCCCTCTAATATTAGTATGTTTGAGATAGTCTTGCTCAACACTCCACCAAGATTCCCAGCTTTTATCAACTGGTATACCTATACCACCACGATCATTCAACCACCGTTTCCAATCAGTCCAATCATCAACCGTCTTTTGCCACTCAAACCCTGAAGGATTGAATATGAACGGTGCAAACAACCAAGACCCAACCATGAACCACATAGAGACCGTTATGTACAGATAAAGGTTTGAACTCCGGTATGAATGGCCATAGACTTGATAAACTATCAGCAACAGAAGCAGCTCTAGTCCCTTCACAAAGTGACTTCTTGAGTATAACCTATAGTTCTCAGCAAACTTGGCATGGAAGACAACAAACCCGCGACCCGTTGGTCTGTATTTGGACCCGCCGTGTAAGATTGTTCTCCCGTAGTAATGTGACTTTGTCCCAAGCTGGAACGTGAAGAACACGGAAGCTAGTTGCAGCTGCATTATGAAGAAGTCGACAATAGCCGAGCGAAAACCTTCCTCCAAGCCTATCTCCATTACCATAGGCAACACCATCAAGAACCCTAGCTGAAAGATTGACTGTGTAGCCAAAGCCTGCTCAAGAGCCGCTAGTTGATTCGGAGTTGCGAGCCTTAAGATCTCTTGCTCTGCTCCACTCATAACCATGTACATACGTCCATACAAGAATGCATAAACCGTAATCACCGTGAGCTGAAACAAACACAAAACTTAGCCCTAAAAGGTTTACTTGAGGAGGAAGAAAGATATTAACTTGGGGGAGCTTACCATGCTACTGAAGTAGAATCCAATGGTCGTGAAATAGAATGAGAGCATCCTGTAAAAGTCGAACCTATGCCCTAAACGGTAAACATCACGACTTAGCGTTTGCTCGCCATTCCCATTTGCTACTTTGGCTTCAAAAATAGAGATAGGGTTCAACCCCACATCTCTTCCCTTTCCAACTTGAATATACTCATGATGTGTGACGTATCCACCACGTAAAGTTGAATTGAAACCTAAATGTATTGAGAAACTAATCAATATCTCCGCATTGGTTATGCTTGGATTCAAATGTTAATCGTCTATAGATGCCATTACCTCCGAAGATATCCTCACTCAGGTTTATTACTTTTGAAGCCTTGCTCACACCACCTCTTGTTATGTGAAAGATTCTGTCAAATATGTCAGGATGGCCATAATGGAAACGGACCCTGCACTCATAAAAGGAACAGTGAGTTAACCATGGAGGATAGTTCATACATAAGGGTCTTGATTAGCTTTGTTTGAATAAAAAATACTTGTGATTTGTAATACATCTTAGCTCAACCAGTCCATGCTTAAAGCTTAAGATGCATACCATTGTGTCATAAACGAACATACCTCAGAGGATTTGCCAATATTCTTTGGCCAATTGTCACAAAACTACTCTCCTGATTTGACATGAACCAAGCTAATGAAGAAACACTATACCAAGAAAGGGAAAAACATATGAATACAACATGCACATAGTTTCTACTTCCATTATAATACATGTTTTACAAACTGAGATCTTGTAAGGAGGTTCTACCTTCCTGTAAAGATATGTTCTCTGAGACCCAAAATCGTTGGCTTGCGTCTGCCAACACGCTCCTTTTTAAACTCCTCCAACACATTTCTTAATTTGAAAGCTTCTTCAAAGTAATTGTCCTGCACAGAGAGACTAACCATGAGGATACTATACTTTAATCTATTGTTATGAGAATGAAGAAGAGTTACATACTTGATTCATATCTATAGTTTGCAGGGCTTCACCACGTGTAAATATGATAGCATGGTTTTGATTCTCAGGCTTTCCTTCACCTATTTCAGCTGGTGGACCAGGAAGCTTTATACGGTAGATTTCCTAAAGATGTAACACGTTAAGAAGAATGGCATGTATACTCTATAGTTTTTTATAGGAAGCAAGTTTCTTGTACCTCATCAAACTTGTCACCTCCTTTAAGAAGAACAGAGTAAAAGACCTTAGGAGATTTTGCATCTGCTGTCTCTTCCCTCTCATCTACATAAGCAACCCTTAATGATGTATATCTAGAAGAAAAAAAATTACAATGTTAGAGAACATAGATCAAATGATAACTTTCATGGAAATGTATGCAAATTTATCATACTTCAGCATGAGCTGCAGAATATTCGTGTAGCAACTTCTGTTGTGGATATCACCAGACTTTTTCTGATTCCCATAAACCTGACAAGACACAACATAAGTGAACTTGAGATCTGCAAGAGCTTTTGCACGTTCCAAGAAAGCCTTCTGATGCTCATCATTGGATGCCATGGCTTGATGTACACTGAACTTGGCTGAAAGAGGTGACAAAAAAATACTAAGTTCAAGAATCTCATGTTTTGCATCCAAAAGCTTTGCATAAGAAAGCACAAACCGTTTTCTCCTGCAACTTCCTGGTAGCATTGAAGCTCCAGAGCCTGCCTATAGTACATCATACCCCTAACTGGCAAAAGCGATCAAAGAGACAAAGATTAACATATGCATATAGACAAGGTAACACTTAAGAACATTATGATATTAGTACCTGTTCTAGCTAGAGTTTGACCTCTGTAAGATACCCACTCTCTAAGGAACTCTGACTTCTCTTTCTCAAGAAGCTTAGGATCATTTAGCCGATCCAAAAAATTGGTCCACTCATCTAGTTCAACGTAAGATAAACTCAGTAAACTTCAACTTGTGTAATAATTGTCAAGAATCAAGAAATAATGTACCAGGATAAATCTTTTGTAGGTAAAACAGTATTGAGATCCCATCTTCATTCTCCTTGTTAAGCTCCTCTTCTGAGTAGAGGACATCTTCTTTGTAGTAAGGAGTTAAAACACTGAACGTAAACAAAAAAAAAAAAAACAATGGGTATATAGTTCAGACACATAACACCCTTTACATAGATAGTCCATAACAGATTTGTATATCACCTGAAGGAGAGCATATCTCTTATTCTTGGAGCATTAGGCATATTCATAAACAGAGAATTAGCAAAGAATGTGATACGTCGACGAGCTTCCAAGTTTTGAGGAACATTTATTGCAGATTCTTTGACTGACAAGAGCAAATGAAGCCGAACAACCTAGAAATAAGTAGTCAGATTATCATGCCAGATCTTGCCGTTACACCCAAAAAGACATTCACATGATGATTATTAGTTAGTTTGATCATTAAGTGTTACCTTCTCCCTCCAGCGTTTGTCCTGAATGAGATCAATATTAATTTTCTCAAACCTCTGTTCCTTTTTTTCATTCTTGATGTCAGGAGAATGAATACGAGCCTTTTCAACAATTCTACAACAAGAACAAAAAAGAGGACTTTCATATACTATACTTCTGATGTCATATTTATCTGATGATATACTTACTCATGACCATTAACCAAGAGATCTTGAGTGATGATTTCAATAACATCTTGGAAGACATTAATTAACTGAGACTTGTAAGTCCCCTGGTCTTCATAGTCACTTAACTGTTTAAAGAACATAAGCATGAGAAAAAATTCCAAAGCATTATGTAATGAATGAGTGGACAACATATTTTGAACATTACCAAGATGTTTAGAAACTTCTCCAGCTTAACACTAAGGAGTGGTAATCCACTCATCCTGAAATCATATATGAATCTCTGCTTCTGTATGCTCGTGTCCACTTCTGAAAACACCTGTTTCATCACCCTGGTTCAAAGAGATAAACATATGAAGTCATGAAGGTTAGGGCTGGATATGCATATAATATGAAAGGATGCATCCGGTTTGGTTTTACCTTCTATCTGCATCATCTTCCAGTAGAGCGGAGATGATCTTCTTCAATGTTTCATAGCTCTCAATGACAGCATAATGCATGTAGTTATCACTTGTGATCTTTCTAAATAGTTCAGCATCCTCTTTTCCTTTGAAATCTTTTGCCATGTCCACAGCAATGGGAATCTGCATAGTTAAAGACATATATGAGCGATCTTAACTGAAATAATCAATTATGCATCTTAATAAAAGAGTTGATAACTCATGTGTTTTTGACCAGTGAGTCATTTGTTTACTAGTGATGTCTTACCTTACTAGCAAGCAAGAAAGGTGGCCACTGGATGACAGATACATCACCAGAAGAAGACGGTACCAGCAGCAAATCCCTATCTCTGAGTTACAAAATAAATAGAAAACGTTACATTGCATGCATGCCTGATGTACTGGGAAACAAGACAACTGTGACAATAGTGTTTTTTTTTTATTTTTTATAAAAGAACAGAGTCTAACCTGTCACTAATCTTGTCCTCGCTTCTCAAAGAGATTATGAACTCGTTCCACACCTGTGAGAAATTCGTGATCTTTTTGTGGTCCTCATGGTCACCCTATAGTTTACATAGAGCTTTGATCAATGACATACAAGGGAACATAGAGTATGTATATATATTACAATAACTCAGTACCGCATGGTTTCTATTTGCATCTTCTGTTGGCATGAGAGTGCGGCTAAAGGCAATTGGTATTGAGTCAAATCTAGACCTCAACATCCCAAGAGTCCTTATCTATTTAAACCAAAACATGGTCAAGAAGTAAACAATAATAAAACCAAACAAGTAAATGAAGTTACTTCAAAGGTACTATCATTCTACTAGATTGCACCAAAAAAACATGATCACTTACTTCTCCCAAATGGCTGAAGGCTCCATGTATTCCTCCAAACAGAGTTGAGAAAATGGCGTACCATATTTGAGCATCCATCAAGTAAACCTACTCAGAATATAACACATGTAAATAAGTAAGCCATAATTTAACAACATTTGTTTATTTCTTGGGAGCTCTTCTTTTTAATCTCTACTTACCAGTACAATTGGAGCCCAAACAGCAATAACCACTCCAACATTGTTATTTGCTACATAAAAATCATGAGTTAGTCAAAGCAAGATACATTGCAACAAGAAAAAGAGGATAAAATGTAAACGTACCATTTGGAAAAAACTCATGCCACTGGTAGTTGCGAATGTGCAGATTCATTATCATTTTTGTTGGCTTAATAAGGGGTAGTATCTGTTCACAAGATATATATGATAGTCATCAATGCTTATAAAATCATTTTAGGGAGACTCTGTTCCAGAGAAGACTAAGAAAGAGCACAATGTGAAGTAGAAAGAGACCATCATTTAAGAACTGTATAACCAAATAGAATATATCTCTGTGTGATGTCTGGCCTAGAGAGTTGCTAGACATATATATCAAGAAATGAAACTACACTTTTATATAGAAAAACTCAAATAACACAGACAAATTCATATCTTGCATATTTATCTAGGCAGCCTACATGGAGTAACTATAGGTTAAAGAGAGTAAGACAAAGGAAAAAAACAGACCTCCACATAATAGTTGAAAGAAAGCTTGCTGATCAGTAGCATAATCCAGAAGGAGGTATACCTGAGCATAAATAATGTTACACTATATGCATGAGAACATGCTAGTAGATGACTTCAAAAACCTTAATAAAGTTAGATAATGATAACAAGAAATGTAGTGATCACTCACTTGAAAAGAGAGAGCATGTCCTCATGCATACCTCTACCAACGTATAGTTTTGGCTACAAATCATAAACAAAAAAAGATGACAAAAAGAAAAAAGAAAACTATATTCTTAAAGACAAATTTAAGACTTGCCTGAGCCCACCACATGATAATCTTGATAACTCTCATGTCTGAACACTCCATGACTCTCCGGAACGGTGGAACCAGGAACAAGAAAGCAGCTAGTATGTTTGGTAACACGTAGAATGAAACTGCATAGTTATAAAAAGACTTATCCTTCCAGTCCCCAGTCCAAGTGCTGAAGAACTTCACAACTCCACTTGGGCGTTGAACAGACTTTGCGTAAGCAATTGGGAGCAGCACAGCCCACATAGCCGCTACTGCCAATTTCAGAATGTAACGCAGTATCTGAGAAAACTTGAAGTTCTTCCAGGCATTGAAAGTAAGGATGATATCCAGTGCAGCTATATAAGAATAAAGGGTCAAGAAACTCCATTAGAATATCAAATAAGAAAAACACTCCCTTGGGACACAAGAAACTACTATGGGAATCAACACTACCTTGTAAAAGAGTCAGATATGCTGAAGTAATGAAAATGGTTAACACTTTCTTGAAGATATCCTTGTCAAAAATTTCACCCAGAGATCCAGAACCATTCCATCCAACTATTACCATAGCCTATAAAAGACAAGGACAAGTCTGATGATTTGAAAAAACAAAGTTGAATTTCAAGACCAATATCAACTCTTTTACAAAAAAAGTACTAATGTTACCTGAAAAGCCATGATAAAGAATATCCACATTCGATCAAAATCTCTGAAGAGGTTCCAGAATGTGCGGACTTCAACGAAGTTGGTCTTAGGCTTGCTCTTCCCATAAGTAACTTGATTCAGCCTCTGCAATACATTACACCTACACGTTTATGTTTCTGTAGTATCTTTGTGCTTTCTGGTTTGAGCCATAAGGTAAGGATATGTAGTTGTGTCTACATCAGTATATCAAAGGACTATGTGAAGCAAAAACATACAGCTTCATACTGAACTTCCACAATTACAAAGTCTCACACCATAACCAAAACTTAACTAAACTACAGTCCTTAAGAATAAATGACATACCTCGTTCTGTGTGGTTCTCTCATCAGAGCTTAGGAAAAAATCTGCATTAAGGTCCAGAGGCCATCCTAACTTGAAGCATTTTCTAGACCTTTAAATAAACAAAGGAAGCTGAAAATGAGAAACCACATCAAATAGTCATGTCTAAATAAATAGTTAAGCAACTCACCAAAAGTATTCATTCAAATCATCATAGTTTCTCCATTGTGAATGGCTTGCTGTGCCACCCTTGTTCCTTCTTGCTTCCTTCTCAAGGCAAGTACAACCATTTTTAAGTACAAAAACAATCTGCAGTTCCTAACAATTTGAGGGATCTTGATAGACTTACATCGCGTATGACTTGATAGATGGGAGTTATAACATTTCTCAGAAACGTTTCTTCATCAATTATCTCTTCTGTTTCATATGTCTCACCACTTACAGCTTCAACATTGCTAAACAGAATCCCATAGACGTCATTTGCCATCTTAGAAACAGAAAGAAAATGAGCATTTTAAACCATCCAGAATCTGAAGAAAACTATGGAACAGATGAAAATCTAAATTAGAAAACTTACATGGTGAAAGATATAGCAGATACATTCAGGCATGAATCTAACATTTGAGGCTTCACCCCATATTAAAAGGTACAGAGAAATATAGATAAGCTGCAGCTGTTGCACATCACATTCTTGTGGAAACCTTTTTAAGAACCAAGTTGAAGCATCAAACATCAGATAATGTGACTAAAGATCATATATAGATATATTGGAACTCATCACATAATATTGATCACATACTTGAGATTATGCTCACGGTGCAGATATTTACACCATGAGTAATAGTTTTTAAACGTTTTGTCCATCAACTCGGTGACTGTGTTAGGATTCAACTGCAAGAACACTTACAGCATTACTAACCATAAAGGGTAACAAAAAGATCTGTAACACACACCCTACAATAATGCTCACCCCATCATATTCTTCATCATTTCTGTTTCTAATATCAGCATTAGAAAGAAGCAGTATTATATGCTCCCTCTGATTTGCCACACTCCCTCTCTATAATCACACCATATGAAGTAAGTTAGAAAATCATGATAGCAATACTAGGAGTTATACAAAACATTACCTGAAACCCAAATCCAGAAGCAAGCCATTCAAGAATGTCATTGAAACGTCTAGATCTAGCCTTGCGCATTTCATCAGGTGCATTAGATGGCAAATGAACTCTTCTTTTAGGTAGATTACGCACATTACGAACCGCATGGAATGCAGCCTTGACCTATTAACATGACAAGTATAAACATTTTGTTAGCATACTAAGTGAGTAATTTCAACTATGTATTCAAACAAAACACACCTCAGGGAGTTCCACAATAGCTGGTTTAGTCCCAACAGCATACAAAGGAAGAATGTTGTAGTGCTCATATCTATCCCTCTTCCTTTCAACTTCTTCTGCATATCTACGAGTCTAAAGTAACAGAAAACAAATGAAACAAGCATAAGAAAATAAAGCTTCACACAGAGTTATCTAATCAAAGTATCATTACCTCATAATCCACTTTTGGAGAGGGTACAACAGTCTTCAGTACATCATACAACACTGAAGCGATTTGATAAAGCCTAGCCATCTCTTCTCTATAGTAAAAGTATAAAAGACCAAGAACGTAAGACATGGGGTTAACATAAACTAAGTTTAGCTTATTTATCTTTGCCTGCACTCACGGTTTTCTTGATGTTTCTCCTTCTTTGATATATTTCTCATAGAATCTCTGGTAGTATGCTTGAATCTCTCTAGGATCGTTTTTTGCAAGCTGAGGCTTTGTTTCCTCTTCTTCCTTCAAAATATACAGGACGAATAAGCTCTTAATGAACAATTAAATTGTGACATGTCTAGAGAAACCATCTCACTAAGCCAATATGTATATACCTTCTCTAGCCTGTGTAGCAGATAGGTCTTAAACTGACGAACACCTCGTCCACCTGATGTAGCATCCATCCTATGAGCCTTCTCAAAAGCATGGAAGCGACCTAAAATAAAATGAAACAGAGTGTTACACAGAAACAAACCATACTCGTTAAGAACCCATCTAAACAAACATACTCAAATAGAAACTGGCTAGAGCAAAGTAAAAACTCTTGTTGTTTATATATAGAAACAATAAGAAGAAACCTAAACATAACAAAGAGGACTCATCATATCTTCTCAAAGAGTGGACTCACAGAGATAAGCAACTCGAGGATTATCCTTCTCGATCTCATTAGCAACACGAAGAATAGGAGCAATAGAAGCAAGAGAAGAAGGAACAAGCTCGCTGTCCATGGCGCTAGCATCTTCGTTTGGTCTATCAATCATCATAGTGGTGGCACGAGATGGAGCAACTCTTCTTGACTGAGACCGAGGCAACTCTGCAGTTCCACTTGAACTAGCTTCCATGGTCGTCACGGTGAATAAGAACAATCTGTTACTCTCTCCTCTACAAACTCAAAAAAACTCTTGGTCAAAATCAAACAATGTCACTGAAAACAAAGTAATGAGAGTATGATAATTGATCTCTCCTTTTGTAACCACTTTATAGAAAACACAAAGATAAAAGAGATCAATAAAGAAAGAGAAACAGCGTTTTTTTCTTTCGCTTTTTTTTTTCCTCTTAGGTTTGGTAACGAAGCTCTCTTAAATTCTTTTGCTTAGCGAGGAAGGTGACAGTGGAGGGAAGACAAAACAGGAATGACTTATGACAACAAATAAAAATGTTATTTTCCTTTTCATTTTATAAGAAAATAGCTATACGTAAACCAAAAAGCAGATCAATGAGACTATTTCAGGAAGTTACTAAAGAAGTAAGAACATATCACATGTATTTCCACAAGCCCCTCAACACATCATGCAACTAAAACTATAAGGTAAAACTGTAATCAAAGAAGAATATTTACAGAATTTTCTCGGACTCAGCCTCCATTCTATCTTTTATAAACACACTCTTGTCTTCCAAGGCCACGCAGAGAGAGACAATAACACGAGCTTGTTTCAATTTTGGTTTCACTCCAGCAAGACAACACCATATTCAAGCTAGATCCATTACGCAACTCCACGAGGTTTTTTCATCGGTAACAAGAGAACATTGGCTTCGCTATGATGTTTATTTTAGTCATATTGGACTTGCCTTAGAAACCTACACCACCCAGTCCAAACCAAAAACATGTAAAGTGACACCCCTAACCAAACTATAGAAAAAAATGTGTTCAGTTTGGTTCGTTTTTAATTTTTTATCGGATCACACTTGTGTACCTGATTTTTCGAAACGGTTGTGGAGGTCCACTGCTGAGGAGGCTGCCTTGCAACAGTTTCGTAGTTGACATAAGTGATTCTTGTTTGTTCTTCTTGTCTACTCACAATGTTTTGAGGGGGTAACTCCCGCAAAACCCATAAAACGAAAGCCAATGGTAAGGTCGAACCTGTCAAAAACCACGTTCTCATCTATAATACTCTACATCTGAGGTCATACAAAAGATAACTAAATGATGTAAATACTTTACCTATGAAATAGTATACGATCAGCAGAACCAATGCATTGATGCCGTGTAACTTGCTTGGGTTCCAATGATAGAAGAGCTGAGAATCACAAGTTGTTTCTCGTTAAAACATATTGACAAATGTTAGATTTACGTTTACAGATGTACTTTTGGTCGTACCGGAATGTGTGTGAGAAGAGCAATTACAGAGCTCACGGTGAAGCATACAACTGAGACGCCTGCTAAACCTGATACCTATAATAATGGTTACAATATACTCTCCATGTAAGGATGGGCCTGATATCCTCAAGAAGTTAGAAACTTTGCAAGCTAATAAGAATCATTAGTTACCTTTCGCATCTCTGATGAAACCTGTTCAGACCGGACCTTCCTTAGGTTAAAGAACAGACGCATACCTAGAGAACAACATAAACGAGTTTGTAAATTCCTGCTACTATATCAAGCCTAATCGTCTCATTGTGGCAAGATAAATAAGACCACAGAAATGAAGCAATCACTAACCATAGAAGCATAATCCTCCTCCTGTGATTAGAAGTATTGAAGCAAAAATATCTACATACACCTACATAGTACACAAGAAGGTAGTTTATAAGAAGACCACGAGCTTTATGAATAAGCAACGTGTGATTGTAGCAAATTACCTCAGCCAATAATGAAGGATCAGCAGAATTATCTCCGGAAGCAATCCAGATAAGGATCGCAAATGATATCATTAAGATGAACACAAGAACAACCGCCTAGCAGAAAAAAAAAAGATAATCAAATTTGTAAGTATAGCAGAAATGGTTTGGATAGTGGTTAAACTATTACATACTGCAACAACAAACTTCTGTCGGGTGCCGACATGAAGCCCATGGAAAGAGCAACACTTTCTGCGATCACTTGCACTGGAAGAACTTGGTTTGCTCTTGCTTTTTTCAAGCAACACATGCTGGATGCTATTTTCTTCATCATCGTCATCTTCCTCCTCTCCATTTCCCGGATGGCAAACATCTACCCTATAATATTAAAAAAGTATCTATAAACAAGCATTGCATAACACGACCAGGTTTTAGTTAGAAAATACTGAAAATATACGTACCAGAAAGAGAGAAGCAGGAGAAAAGTTGCAAGAAAAAGAATCTTGGGAAAGGCTGCAAGTAACATACGATTCATCAGGGACTACATTAAAGAACAAATCAGCGAAAAAAACATACACAAACCAAAGCAAGAGGATATAATATTTTACCCATAAGCAGAAAACCGAATGCGTTGGACCAATGATGCCACCTTGTGCATGTTGCTATAATCGCAGCCACAAAATAAACAAGAGAACCTGCAAACAGATACAGTTTATTCACAGCTTATCCATACTCAACAAACCGTATTATCTCTGTTATGGACGGACATACCAGTGTTTGAGGAGCCAATCATAAGATGAAGCACCTGCATATTTTCATTGATGGATGTGTTTAGATACACATCATGGAAAGTAACAAGAACATAGAAACCTAAACTGGCATTGATAACAAACAGTAAGGACAAGAAGACTTTACCTTTTGCCGTGTCCATCCAGCTCGTGTCTCCCGCCTGTGAAACCGACTTAACTGAAAGACGAAGAAGTTGGCAGACAAGATAAATCTTATAACCCAAACCAACACAAAAAAGAGAAAGAATAAGGCTTTTTCACTACATAGGAACCATGAAAAAAAACCTTAATCTATTAAACTCAATTCCACTTTTTTTTTTAAAAAAGAAAGGTTTCTACTTTCTACTGATAATTCGTATTAGATTCAGATTCCATGAATCAAATCTCTCCTTCGTGAGTTCTTACTCAAAGATTTGACCTAGAATCAGCTCCTTTAGATTGTCACAAACTTAAAAGGTCAACAACAACAAGAGGCACCGCTCTAAAGACTAGAATCACCCTATTCACTGAATTCAACAAAAAAAAATGACGAAACCTTTGAAATCAAAGTGAACCTAGAATCAGAAGAAGATTAAGAACCTGAAGGAATGCGATGAATGCGAGGGCGCCATCGATTAAAGCAAGAGAGATATTGACGGCGATGAAGCTCGGAGCATAGCCTTTGTCCGTCTTCGATTCGAAAAGCGTTCTTGTGATCGTCATCTTGAATCCTCTCCTTCTCGATCCTCTCTGAGATCGAATTGCCCGAGATTTTAGGTTTGTGGAGAGAGAGAGGATCAAAGAAGAACACCGAGAGACAGATGGTTGTAACTTGTAAGAAATGGGTTGGGTCTGGTCTGAAAATATTATTTAAATATATATCACTCTGAATGTATCTTTTATTAATATGAGCTCGGAGTTGAACTCTAATGGGTCAATCAGATGATGAGCTACTAATGGACCAAAGACTAATAAGTAAAAACCTA
>JABAYD010013824.1:0-13468 GCA_014822095.1 Diplotaxis tenuifolia
CTCTTCTTAAACTGTCCAAAGCTTCTGCAACACCTTGAGACACTGTAATGACCTCCTCCTCCTCACATGGCTCCACATTGTTGTTGAAGTGGTCACCGCAAAGATCGTCGAATTGTTGGAGACAGACAGTTATAATCTCCATAAGCCAGTTTGTTTCTAACTCAACAAGACTTTTCAGTTCTTCACCAAAAAAGCACCCATGACAGGAGGAAACTTCAGTTTCAGCATCCCACATCTCTACAAAAAACAAATCATCACTCCATTCTCTAAGTTTCGATTCTAGATACCGAGCAGTATTAATCAATCCACATGCTTGTAACAGTGAATCTTCAAACGAGCTATACTCAGAGAGATCAGTCTTCTTGAACTTCAGTAACATAATTTTGAATATATACCAGAGAAACTTAGTGGCAGTAGCTCTTACAAACTTGATCCTAGGCAGAAGTGTTGGTATAGATAGACCATGGTCTATCAACGTCCAAGTCCTACTAATAAAATTCTCTGCTACTAACGGCGCTTTATAATCTTCTCTTGTAGACAGAACATATTCATTACCAAGTTTAGTTCCCTCACTATCAACCACCCAAGCTTTCTCGTTCTTGATATCCTCTTTAAGTTTTCTATAAGCATCCTTCACCTCAATCTTCCCCCACGTCTTGAGCCACTCAGATCTCTTACAAAATATCTCCATTACTGACATACCTTGCGAGGAGCCTTCATAAGAAAGACAAGTGTCTGAACTCACAAATGTTTGCATCCGTTTATCAAATGTAACCATCTGATCAACAAGATGGAACCACGAGGAAACACCTTCAGGTTTCTTCTCCTTGAGAATCTCTATAAGCCTAGGGAAAACTTTCTTCTCTAAGAAAGAAGATAGCATCTGAACCATAGCTGAAACCCAAGCCTCTTTAGCACTGAAGCTAACTAACTTAGCTCTGTCGATCAAAGGCTGTAAGAAATCATCAACCCCATCAGCAAAGTCTCTTGTGACTTTATAGACAAGCGCAAAGATAAACTCAGGCTCTTCATCCCATTTCATGAAGTGATACTCCATCCGAGACGCAACAGGTGTCACCAGTTCATCTATTGCCCAAAGTGTAACACCACTACTTTCTTTATGAAGATTCTTCTTCCGTTTTTCCTTTAATGTATTAAGTTTCTGTAAACCACAGAGGAGTAGAAAGCTTTGGGAATAAGATTCCTTTTGATTCCCTTGCATCAGTACTAGAGGATTAGGGATGGTACTAGCTTCTTTGGATAATGCTAGTTTTGGTGGCCAGCCAAGAGATGAGAGAAGCGTTCGGTGCTCTGCGATGATCCGTGGCCGTAGAATGGATAAGCTTTTTTCTACTCTGCTATCAACAGTATCAACAAGGCGGTGCCACTGTGATGAGTGATGCCTTGTAACATCACTAAGCACTTGTTCAATCTCTTTCATAGTCTTAATGGCATGGCTAAATCTCTCCTGCATTAAAAGATAAAAAGTATTAACCTTATTCATATACTAACCAGTTAGGACTCTATTATAGTATCTAAAGCTTATACTAGTGGAATTCAAAAAGCTTTACTTGAAGCATACTTCTTCCTCTCATAGGATGAAACACTGAATCTTCAAGATCTCCAACCAGACTTTCCAACTTTAACACAGTCACTGTAATAATGTAATAACTTTTATCAGCTTTAGCTCTTGATGTTACACTAGAAGCAAAGCATTAACTCACAGAGATATCTGCGCCTGTTCTGAATCCGACACAACTCCTCAACGACCTGCTGTAACTCCTGTTCCCTTTGCTTTCTGACAGCATCCTTACTCCGAGCTACAAATGAAATCGGAGACAATGAGAAAAAAAAAAAAACTAAATAAGTACACGAGGGTTTGAGTCACTAACGGAGAGATGTAACAAGACAGAGGCTTTCGAGGTTTAATCTCAGATCATCGAGTGAGTTTTTGGCGGAGAGAGAGGTGGAGATCCAGGAGACGGCGTGTTTCGTCAGATCTAGTTGGAGATTGAGAAGGCGGTCGTTTAGATTAGAAGTGTCGTGTTTTAGATGAGACGTTAGGTTTGAAGCGCGTAAGAGGAGATCTTGTAAGTCATCAAAGTTACCATCGAGAAGGCCTAACGCTTCACCGGAAAGTTTTTCCGGATGTGGTAACACCAACGACAATGGACGAGGATGTTCCATCGGAAGAGTTTGCCGGCGAGGGTTCGTGTCGGAACTCAAACTGTTTTGGCAAGTAAAAGAGTTTTGTTGTCTTCTCGAATCGAATCGGGGAATTACTGTTTTACCCTCTTTTAAATAGTTTGGAGATCAGAATTACCCTTTTTTACCCTCTTGTTCAAAAAAATATAAAAAGGAACAATCAAGTAAATAATTTTGTAGAAATAGAATTACCATTTTACTCTCTCGGGAAAAATATTAAAAAGAAATAAAAATCTAAATTTGATACTTCCACCGTAATATAACTTTTTTCTAGTTACAATAAAGAATATTTTTTGTTACAAAATAAGTGTTGTTTTCGGCTTCAATGCAAAAATTATTATGTAATTTATATTTTAATTGGCTAAAATATAATTGTGTGTATGTGTAATTATTTTTTATATAAAAATATATAAAATTAATTATTTTTTAAATTCGTGTGCATGAAATTAAAATGATAACTATAGTAAAACGGGATATGAAACTCTGTTACCTATGCTACCTCAGCCAAAATAATCAACCAATAGAAACATGACTCCTCTGGCTTCACCTTCTTCTTTTGACGATGTTAGCAATCCCTCGATTCGCCTTCACCGTTTCTTATATTACTTTCCCTTTCTGAGCTCTCTAATTCCCTCTTCGTCATCCTCTCTAACTCTCACTGTCAAGAACAAAAAAACAAAAACACAGCATCAACAAACCATCTCGATTTCCTTTCTCTCTCTCACTACCAGCTGATTCCGTTCAAATCCCCAATAACCCTCAAACCACGACCTAAAAACTTAAGCGGCTTCAAAACCAGGAAATGTTCTCTCTCTTCTCTCCTTTCACTACGTTATTTCTCCTCTTGTTCATTTCTGATGACTTCTACCCTTTGTGTCTATTATTGCTTTGGATATGGTGATTCATTGTGTTGTATCTCTAATGGATTTTCTTCTGCTCTTTGTCAAATTTTATATAGGCCGCCGGCTCGAATACTCAGGTTCTACCAGTCTCTGGCTCAAACTTACTCTTGCCATCTTCTCAGTGGAACCGTAATGTCGTTGATATATTTCTCTTTTTGGTTATGAAATGGGTTTGATTAATCTTGATGTTTCATTCTCAATTAAAAAATAGTTCGTTGATTGATTTGGATTCTGAAGCCAGAATACCATGCGCTATACATTTCTCCTTACAGGTTCTTAGGAAACTATAATTTTTAAGTTATGTATGTTTGGTCGATTTTTCCACTAATCACCATATCCTGATCTGTTTTGGACTTTGAGATGTATTTCCAGTGTGTGTTCTGATTTCTACTCTTTTACATACACTTTAATTTTACATGTATCACTCTCACTCGTCAACTACATTTTGTCTGATTTAGCTTTTACTATGAAATATTTTCTCTACATAAAACTGTCAAAGCATATGGGGTTTTTCAGGTTAGTGCAGCTCTTTCGCTAAACCAGACAGATAACATTTTGTAACACGAAGAAGCTCATATTCATATACCTCCCATTCAAAGGTCTACAATTTTATTTTAAAAGTTGGTATCTGCAGCCTTATGCTACGTGTTGAGAAACTAAAGATTACTTATTCGCTTGGTTTCTCCGGTATGCATGAGATGTATAGCATAAATAAATCATAACAGTTAATGTCTTTTGTGAATGCACAGTGTTAAGTAAGCATTTTGTGAAGATGGCGGACACAACTACTTCAGGTTAATTTCTTCCCTTTTATTATCTATTGCAGTGATTGGTTAGTAAATGTCTGATACTGTTTTGTCTTTCCTTTGCAACAATTGCAGGCTTGCAGCTACTCATTAGAAAATACTCCAATCGCTCACTTTTGTATACGCACGTTTGATGTAATAATGGTTTCTTTCTCTTCTTCAGGTGTTAGTTGCTGTTGCTATGATCCTAGGAGATGGTGTATACAAACTTTACGGTGAGCCCGACCCTTTCCGGACTATTAAACCACATCCGTGGTGGAGCTGGATCGGGAACCTCCTCCTTTCCCATTGACACCAAAGTTATCTTATGATGATCAGCATAGAACAAGATTCTTCCTTAAAGACCAAATTCCTTCATGGTCTACTGGTGGAGGCTATGGGCTTCGCTTAGCTGAATGGTACTACGTTTTGGTTATCTATGTCTTCGCCTTAGTCTTGGTGTTATGCAATGATTATGTAGCTAACCTATGCAGTGCTCACGGTTTGTTCACTAGCCAACCTATGAAAAACTTGCCATGTTTACAATCGGAGAATGGGCTGGATCAGACCATGGAGGCCTTCTTGCACATAATATCGACAGCTTCAGACCTGACATAAGATTTCAAGACAGTTTACCTAATATTGTCATCTCCAAGGGCTATGTTTGTGAGCCAAGTGATTAGAACAGCAGTGGGAGATTTGGTTTTGCCCTATTTGTTCTGGCTTTTCTACAGGTTTTTTACTGTTTTCTGGATTTCAGCTTGGTTTAGAATTCAACTGCGATCTTTGTATTTTGTTACTCAAATTTTTTTTACATATTTGTTTCTTAACTGTCTTTTAAGGTTTCATTCTTCAGGGGTTAATAGATCTCAAAAACACCAAAGGCAGATAACCTTAACTTGCCTTCAGTACCAATAGGACAGGTTGGAGCTCTACCCGGTCGAGTTCAGGTTAAGCGTTTCGACCCTTCTCTTCTACGAACTTGAAATGCTTCAAAGCATGAGTTAGCTGTTTATGTATTGCCTAATGAGAGGTTTAACGATGTGATTGACATACTAAGGATGAGTTTTGATTTGCGGCGGTACCACGAGCTTCCGTCATGGATAAGTTGTTGTGTTCTCTTTGTGGAATAGAGCTACTAAGCTTTTAGAATCATTTTGTGAACTTCAGTTCTGTATGTGTAGATTGATTTTCTTTTGTAAAAAATTAAATGTCAGCTTCAAGATTTATCTCATCATATTCTTTTTTTTTCCCACATAATTCTTAGTCTCGTACCTTTCTATTGCCAATGATTAAATAGGTCAACAAAATTTAATGGATCTCTTACCGTTGTTCCTTTTCTCTTTTCCGTTGACAAACATGTATCACATGAACATTGATTTTGAGAACAAGATTGTAGATTGTATACAAGAATTGAATCTGAAAAAGGCTTGAAATGGATAAATTTCCGTGTCTTTTATAATCAGATAAATCATGTTGATTTGTTTCAGCTGAGCATTTGTGTTGCCTACGAGGAAACAACACAATAGCAAGTCCATATTCTAATGAAATTGTGCTGCTTTCAACATAATGAATTTCTTAGGTACGGTGTTACAGAATTTACATGTATTCTTAGAATCTTATATGGATCATAATTATAGCTAAGACAACACAAATGCTAGAGTTGTATATAACCGAAACAAATCAACATATGAGTTATGTTTCTCATAAATAGAACACACCGAAACTTGACCATTTCGAGGCTAACACAAATGCTTTCTATTCATCTCACATGTTTGCTCAGCATCCCATATGAAAATAAAAAAATTCTGAGTTTAATATTTGCATTTTTGATATATAATTTATACCTTATATATCATAGCCATGATATATGAGGATAATATATTAAAAAAAATATCAAGATATAATATGATAAAACAAATATATTTTTCGAGTAATGTTTCTAATTTTCAATATAAAATTTATCACTTTTTGTGCTATGTGATTTTTTTATTTTATAGTGTATTTTTCTATTGATTGAGATGCGATTTTGTAAATAGTTTTTTTTCTTCAGAATCTACAAAACTAAATGTTATTAAAACTTGTGTGCATACAAATAAAACATCAAGTAATAGAAACATAAGAAATATAATACAGTTATTCATATATAATTGAAATCATAAAATTCTTTATATTTTACTCTTTTCATTTGTAGATGGCATTGTTAAGGACTAAATAATAATTTACTTATGTATTTTGGCTTAATAAATATTATTCATCACTACATATATCTATGTAAAATAAAAATATATAAGAAATATTATTCATCACTACATATATCTATGTAAAGTAAAAATAAGAATATTATTTAAATATGTAGTAAGTTGGAACATACTCATTCTTTTAGAATTCAACAGTCTTATTGTGAGGTTGTTTACACAGAGTAATAAAATAATTGAATTCATTTATATTTTTATTAATTATACATATTTGATCAGTAGTATTGGAGAACAATAAAATTATTTATAAGGCTAAAGCATTTTGAAATGAATAGTAAGCTGAGGTATTATTTACATTAGTATTCTAAATGAAATTCCATGTGTAGCAAAAAAAAATGTTAAAAGGACATTTTTTGAAAACAACTAAAGTATAAAAATTCTCTACAGTTTAGTTTTATTACTTGTTTTTATATTTCCATGTAAAACAAACTAGAATATTTCAAGAAATATACTAGCTAAATGACATATTAAAAATTTAAAATGGTTATGCAAAAAAATATAAAACAAACTTCTGAAGAAGATAATCAGAACAATAGTTCCCGTGACAAATCAACATCAATGTGAAAATAAATTATAGAATAAGTTTTACAGTTATTACTTTTTAAATGATGGTTTTTTAAGTTTATAAACACTTTAAGTTTAGAATTAAACAATGTTGATGTCAACTTAGAACTACAAGGGGAAGCAGTCATGAGGACTTCATAGTAAGTGCCCTTAACTCATATCAATTCTAAAAACCATAAATATTTCTGAATGCTGTAATTTTGAACTATAATTTTGAACTAAATTATAAGTAAAAATAAACTTAGTGATTTAAAGTAAAATAAAAATCAATTGATATTAACCATATATTTTCATAATAACGTAAGATAAAAAAATTGTAGAATAACTAAGATTTAACAAAGTCTTTATTCATTTCACATTTTACCATCATCCCATATATATTTAGATAGTAAAAACAATAAATTGTGACTTTTACTCATTTTAATTCAATCTATACTATTTATAATTTTATAACACAGATGTAATATATGTGTAATATATATATACTAAATACAATGATATATGTGTCCCGGGCGTAGCCCGGGTAAAATCTCTAGTATTTATAATAAAACATAGTACTTGCGAGGCGTTGTCCAAAACAAAATACTTGTGAGGTTAGCCTTTTTTGGTTTACCTCATCTTAATGACACTGTTAACATTTTGGTTAGTCCAGAGAATTCGTTCACTTAATTAAGATATCCTTTCTTCTACAACATATTGTGTACGATTTGGAATCGTCATGTGCACGTTTCTATGTGGCTCACTGCTACTTGCCTTATACGTGCTTGAACGTAATGATTTGGTTAGTCTTTCGCAAGGTGTATTAAACCTCTCATTAGGCTCAGTTTTTCTATGGTTTAGTTAATTACAAAACGCTTTTGTTAATTTAACAGACTATTAATGGTAATTGATGCTAGAGATCCATTGTTCTACCAGCAGAAGAAGCCACAGAGGAAAAAGGATAGTAACTGGAGATGGAATGCCTGTGGTTAGAGTCTTCCACAAACTAGCTAACACGGGGGCTCCCACGATGCGGTGAATCACCACCTAACATGTGCTCCTCCGAGCAAGAACGAAGATATTTTTATTAAAAAAACATTTGATATTTTGATTTAAACTGTAATAACAGTTGAAACCTGTCGATTGTAATAACGGCTGAACCTTCTCGTCATAGAGATGTCAATTTTGGTGGTAGTTTGGTAGTGATCTGTAGAGATTATTCTTTCGGTCTTTTTTAGTCTGTCAATTTTTATTCAGTCGGCTTTCTATAATATTATCTTTTTTTTTGCACATCTATAATATTATCTTGTTCTATCTTTTTATTTATATATGTATCATATAGAAGGCGTTGGGGATTTTGTTGTTTTATTAGCTCATAATTTTGTGTTTGTGTTGATAATTTCATTTTTCTGAGCTTAGACATTGTAGGCTGCAAACCGGAATGGATAATAACAAAAAGATTAGCTCACTTGATTTTCCACTAAAATAATAATTTTAAAATTATATACAAATTGCCAATACATATAAAATGTAATAGAGGATCATTTTCCATGACATTCAGCTGCAAAAAAAAAAAACATTTTTAGTTTTCCAAGTACCTTAAGTTTTCATACTATAAATGAAATAAAAATTATCTATGGAAAAACTAAAACACTGGAATAGAAATAATACAAAAAGGTGCTTTGTACTTGGGGTAATGAGTTCCGTACGTTGGTGACAACTTGGCACGGGCAAGGGCTGAGTGTAACTTGCACCATCCGCTATCTACTTCCGCGTTCTTACCATAATCTCTCTTTCCCTTTTTAGTTTAATATAATCTCTAACGATGTTGATACATAAATCTCCTAATCTTTATGTCGCTTTTAGTTAAGAAAAAATAATATACTGGTGGATATGGTCATTAAACGCAAATGAAAAAGTTAAGACAAGTAGTCAATAAGCAAAGTTAGGTCTAAAATTGGTGCAGTATTATACGTGGAACTTAATTCGCTGAATAACATATGTGATTGAGCAAATCGACGGAATACCCTATTAGGATACATGACAAATTGACCATTTTTTTGTTTGGAGTTTTTCATGAATCATGATTAGCATAACAACCTAATGGAATGTTTGATATTTGCTTTGATGCACACATTTGAAATTAATCTGTTTCACACTGCCTTCCGGAGCATTGTACAGAGGTACACGTTTTACAACTTAAGTTTTATGTGATCTACAGCTGATTTATTTATATGTCACTTTAAACGTGAAAGTTAAATTTAGTCTAAGTTTTACATCTAACTATTTTTAACCTTTCGCCAAAAAAATATTTTATATATTACGTACTTTTTTATAACGAATTCTAATCACTAGAGAATTGGAATTTTTTTTGGGAAGTTATTTTTTACAATTTCTCAAAAAGTTATATTCTTTCAAGTTTTTTTTTATAACACTTGGAAGAAAAGAGTCAAAGGTATATCAAAAAAGAATCAAAACAACACCAAAACTTATATTCTTTCAAGTTCTGAAGACAATTTTTTTTGTGTTAAATAAAGATAAAATTATGTAAAGGGTTGTGAATTACACAAATATATAACATTGATTTTAAAAGACATATATCACTTTGAAATAGATATCAAATGCTGCAAAGCACTAATAATTTGTTTATATAAAGAATTTCCTTGGGCGTGACCTTTTATTGGCAATTCTGGAAACAAATTAACAATGAGAAGTAAAGCATTGCTAGCTACTAATGGCTCTGCTTTTAATTTTCGGATCAACTCAGCAACAAAGTAGAATTTGGTTACGCAAGTACTCTATGCCTCCAAGGCACTAATTAATATAATAAGACTCCTGTCTCTAATTAAAATATGATTTTCATTTTGAATTTGTTTAACCATTAAAGTTCGAAGTACAACGCACCAAATATTTATTTTTTAATCATATTAAAAAACATTTCACGGGTCCCAATCCTGGATAGGTGTCTCTGTTGCTCTTTATAAATAACATCGACCCATCGTAAGAAAACTACATGTCATCTTCTACTTCCTCTGCTCCGGAACTAGTTAAGAGAATTAAAACACTAGAGAGGGGAGTGATCATTAAAAGGTGTAGTGATGGAGAAAGTGAGAGAGATAGTGAGAGAAGCTAGGAGAGTAGGAAAAGAAGACCCAAGAAGAGTAGTTCATGCTTTCAAAGTTGGACTAGCTCTTGCTTTGGTCTCTTCCTTCTACTATTACCAACCTCTCTATGATAACTTCGGTGTCAATGCAATGTGGGCTGTCATGACCGTAGTTGTTGTCTTTGAATTCTCTGTAGGTTAGTCCGACATGTGACCAGAATCAGCCTCTTTCTAACGTTTGAATATGCCTAATGTTCAGGGACCAAATAAAAATGGTCTAGCTGTATTGTTATTGTTGCTATAAATGTATCTTTAACTTTGGTTTGATGTGTACATAGGTGCCACGCTTGGGAAAGGAATAAATAGGGCAGTGGCAACATTAGTAGCCGGAGGACTAGGAATTGGAGCTCATCACCTAGCAAGTTTGTCCGGTCCAACAATAGAACCTATTCTTCTCGCCATCTTTGTCTTTGTGCAAGGTAACTCTCATTATAATATTCTTACCATTTTAGTTTGGTACCAATTTATTTTGGCATTTGCTCCTAATCTTCACCATAACATATATATTCTCTATGTTTCAGAAAGAAAATATTCTTTTAAAAGATAAGTATTTCATATTTTTAGCCATTTTTATTAGTTGATAATTATAAACAAACTTAAAAGATTTAAGTGTACTTATAAAAATACTGTTGATCTAAAATAATAGAAAAAGACAAAAATAACACTAAAAATAGTTTTTGTCACAAATATACCGAATAAAAATAACAAAAATAACACTAAAATATTTTATAAATTATTCATTTTTATTCTTGGGTTAACTAATTTTAGACTTTTTTGTTTAAAGTTGGGGAGTGGGGAGTGGGGAAAAGATTTTCAATTTGAAAAAATTAAAAAAAAAACTTAAAATTTTTAAAATAAAAAATGTTATTTTGGTCATTTTAGTTTTTAAGGGTTATTTTTGTGACATAAACTTAGAAAAGTGCTATTTTGAAGATTTGCCCCTAAAATTATTGCAAATTAGTAAATATAAAATAATACATTTATTATCTAAATTTAATTATGCGTAAAAACATTTTTTTTATAAATGTTTTGAAACATATAAACATACAAAAACAGAGAGAGTATTAAGTATAGTGTCGTTCTCCGCAATGATGAAACTCGAACTTGTTGCTTTGGGATACTCTAGCTTTGTGCACGATACCTGATACACTAGTCAAGCTACATGATAAAACTCATTTGCATACATGATATAGTTTAAAGATCTAGAACAAAGAGCAAGGACTAAATGCATGGTAATATATGTATATGCAGCTGCGTTGTCGACGTTCGTGAGATTCTTCCCACGAGTGAAGGCGAGATATGATTATGGGATGCTGATATTCATATTGACGTTTTCACTGATATCGGTGTCGGGGTTTAGAGAGGATGAGATACTGGACTTGGCCCATAAGAGACTATCGACAGTGATAATGGGAGGAGTCAGTTGCGTCCTAACCTCTATCTTTGTCTGTCCTGTCTGGGCTGGACAAGACCTTCACTCTCTTCTTGCCTCCAATCTTGACACACTCTCTCACTTCCTTCAAGGTTTTTTTTCTTTCTTTCATAATGTATATCATTAATAATACCTCAAAATATCATACCACCCAAAAAAATGTTATTTGAAAGTATCACATTTGTTGTAACGAAATATACATAAAAATGATCCTACACTAGATTTATAAAGTTCCTATACCTTTTCTTTAAAATGTTTGTAGTACATAGATTTGAAAAATAAAAGATTGTGATATTTTAACAACATTACCATGAATTGAAAAGTTTTCAATTGGCAGAATTTGGAGACGAATATTTTGAAGCGACTGATGATGGGGACATCAAAGAGGTGGAGAAAAGGAGAAGGAATCTTGAAAGATATAAAACTGTTCTCAACTCAAAAAGCAATGAGGAAGCATTGGTGGGTAGTGTACTCCTTGCTTCACTTTTTATAACTATACCATTTTTTGCAATAACTTTGTATTGATCTGATCTATATTATTAATTTGTCCCTAGGCTAATTTCGCAAAATGGGAACCTCGTCACGGTCAATTTAGATTTAGACATCCATGGCAACAATATCTTGCCGTGGCTGCATTACTCAGGCAGTGTGCCTACCGGATTGATGCATTGAACTCATATCTCAACTCTGATCTTCAGGTATTAACACTTTTAAATATATATTTAAAAAAATTGTTTTGTTTATAACCGATTTGGAGTCTATTCGAGAGCTTTGAAGTTGTCTATATCGATTTTAAAACACTGAAAAAACCAACATATTATAAATATTTATAATATAAACAAAACATAATGGTATAATTTAGTCTATGTTTTAGTATATATGAAATTTATGAATTATATGTTTTTTTGTCCTTCTTTTTCTGTTAGATCCCAATGGACATAAAAAAGAAGCTAGAAGAACCATTAAGAAGAATGAGCTCGGAGTCAGGCAAATCATTGAAAGAAATGTCCATTTCACTAAAGAAAATGACAAAATCATCTGCCGCTGATGTCCATGTCCTAAACTCACAATCTGCTTGCAAAGCTCTTTCTACTTTACTCAAATCAGGCATTTTGAACGATGTTGAGCCACTACAAATGATCTCGTTGACCACTACAGTCTCTCTTCTCATCGATATTGTTGACTTAACCGAAAAGATCTCAGAATCTGTACATGAGCTCGCATCCGCTGCAAGATTTAAGAACAAGATGAAGCCGTCCACGTCATTGAAGAAGTCGGATTCCGTAAGCATTGGTCGTGCCTCACCAAACAAATCTAACGATGGTGATGATCATGTTGTCACAATCTTATGTGATGCTGATGTATCAAAGGCTGCTGAACAGTCGCGTGGAGAGAGTTCAGTGGACTCTTGTCACCATGTCGCAATCCAGATTGATGATTCAGTCAATGAAACACATGAAGATGGTGAAATACATGCACATACGAATTGTGTATCACGTAGTCCAACTAAAGATAATGAAGTTTTAGATAGTAGTAATGCGAGAATTAGCAATAACTAACTATATGTTATAGGATTTAGGGGTGGTGGGGATGGGACTAATGGTGAATATTAAATAAAGTTCTATTGAACAAAATTTCATTTTAGCCTAATTAACTCTACCTTGTATTTCGCTATGTTTATTGTTTTTTATCTTCAACAAATCAATAAAATAAAAATGTGTCACGTCATATCTTGATACATTTCGATGTTTTTTTGTCAACTATTTCGATGTTAAATAAATGTACTATATATATATATATATAATATACTGAATCCAAAATAATTAAAACAAAAATCTCTCTTTATCATAAACTAGTATAGGTATGTATATATCCGTCATTCTTTTTTTTGGTTCAACATGTATTTCCGTCATTCAGTTTTCCAAAATTACGAAGTTAAGCAGTTTTTTTCATCAACACAGAGTTACTGTGATGTCACTCGACGGATAGGGACACTGATCGGAGATTCGTAATTTATTTAAGTTGAAAAATAAAAAGTGTGCAATCAAGTTATTAAAAAAGTGTCCTTATATACATATATTGCACTTAGATTACAGATACGAATATCCGTAGAGAAAAAGGTAGAATCCTTCTTATATAGATTTGAATGTTGCATGATATATATGCTTTAACAAGCAAAC
>JABAYD010013828.1:0-12135 GCA_014822095.1 Diplotaxis tenuifolia
TCTATTTTGGGAAAAGAATAGTATTAGTGTTCACGTCAAACACATCCTACATTATAGGAAGCAAAAGCTAAAAGGAACGGTGGAGAAGAAAGCCAACGTACAAATCTCTCTCTTTCTAGTGACTATATAATGGCAACCAAACCAAGGAACAAAAACATAAATTAATAAGAATATTTAAAACTAGTGGATTACAAAATAAATAAATAAAAATAAAAAAATTGTAATCCCTAGTAACTAAACAAATCTTATAATGGGTGTACATTTTGGAGTATCTGTATTATTTGTTGTTTGTTTGTTACGTTTATCAGCAAATGCTAAAGATTTCACAGTCACTGCTCCTCAAGGTTCTGATATCACCAACGTAAGTTTCTAACCATGCATCCTTGACTAACATTAGTTTTCTTGTTATCCAAGCAAACTAAAATCTTTTGGATGATACAGTTATTGCGGAAAACGTTCAATGAGGCATGCCAGTTCCCGGACAAGAGCAGCGTTTTGATCCCTAAAGGTGAATACAAGCTTGGGGAAATAGAGATGATGGGTCCATGCAAAGCTCCCATAAGGATTACTATTCAAGGCACCGTGAAAGCTGACGGTAACGTTAACGGCAAGGACTTCTGGATCGCTTTCCGCAGAATTAATGGGTTTAAGTTGAACGGAGGTGGTGTCTTTGACGGTGAAGGTAACGCTTCATGGAGGGCTAATAATTGCCACAAGATGGCATTAACTCAGTGCAAGAAACTCCCCATCGTATGTGTCTTTCTATCTCTGTTTATACATAATAACTCCGTTAAATAGCAAACACTTTTGTTAATTTGTTTATGTTTTGTGTTATTTTTGAACAGAGCATACGTTTTGATTACGTCACTGACGCTAAGATAAGAGGCATCACCTCGTTGGATGCAAAGAACTTCCACATTAACGTGATCGGGGCAAAGAACATGACATTCGAAGAAGTCACGATCATAGCCCCTGACGAGAGCCCCAACACCGATGGGATCCACGTGGGAAGGAGTGATGGAATCAAGATTCTCAACTCAAATATCAGAACGGGAGATGATTGCATCTCTGTTGGAGATGGGATGAGAGATCTTCTTGTTGAAAGAGTTACATGCGGTCCGGGGCACGGAATCAGTATTGGAAGCCTTGGATTGTACGGGCACGAGCAAGATGTCACTGGCATCAAGATCGTGAACTGCACCCTCCTAAACACTGACAATGGTGTAAGAATCAAGACATGGCCCTCCGCAGCTTGCTCCACGACCGCCTCGGGTATCCATTTCGAGAACATTATCCTCAAGAACGTTACCAACCCTATCCTTATCGACCAAGAGTACTGCCCCTGGAACCGATGCAACAAGAATGTACGTACACAAAAAGAAAACATTTCAAAAAAGGCTAAATGGTCATAGTCCAATGATCATATAAGTGGCTGATGATTGTTTGTTTTTTGTTTGTAGAAACCATCAACTATCAAACTGGTAGACATAAGCTTCAAACATATCAGAGGAACTTCAAGTAACAAAGACGCTGTTAAGCTTTTGTGCAGCAAGGGATTCCCGTGCAAGAATGTGGAGATCGGTGACATTGACATTAAGTATAACGGAGCCGATGGTCCAGCGACATTCCAATGCTCCAACGTATCTCCCAAGCTTATGGGAACTCAGTTTCCTAAAGCCTGTAGCAGCCCAGTGACGAAGCTACCAGGCCAGTAAAGAAGCTCTATGTGATACCCAATACACAATCTAAAATGTATAACCCTAGTGTATGCCATATATTCTTTCATTTGATTTGTTTATGAAATAACCTAATCTTTTTGCTAAAAAAAATGCGTTTTTGCTATCTATCTTAACATACATCATTCTTGAGAAAAAAATACAAATAAATTAATATAAGAATTGGTAACTAAAGTATAAGTGCGAGTAACAGAATTATATAGTTGTTTCTATACGTATAAAAAATGCACCAAAACAAAACGAGTATGTAGGCGAATTAGGCAAACAACATGAGATTATTGATGGCTCCATGAAAGCACCGTAAGAAGCATGATCAGAAGACGACGAGGATTGGCCAACGGTGAATGCGAAGATAGGGTCTTAGTGGAGTTCAGGTAAATGGATTATAAATTGACAATTCAGCTGCCACATTGCCACATTCAAGATATTGGCAGAGTTTAAATTACATATACATTAACTTGGACATATATTCGCAAAGATAACTTGAAAACACACATAAATAAACATCTCTTTCGCTTTGGTGGAAACCGTGGAATGGTAGCTCACGAATATCGACTTGGATAATAACTCCTGGTCGTTAAATACAATGCCACAATATTAATAAGACACGTTTAAGCGATTTAAAGAGTAACGTCAAACCATGCATTATAAGAAACTAAACATACACAAAAGGTAAAGAGTTTCGGAATATTTTGGTTGTGGAATTAATAAAAAGGAAGAGGAAAGCTTCACCAAACCGAACTCATCAGAGATGTTGTTTTAGTAAAGTTTAGAGTTGCTGGACATGTTTGATCAACTCGATATACTATCCGTCCAAACCAAACTCACCAAACCAATTCGTACTCATTTGAATTATCCGTCACAAATAATTATCCGTTCAAATAACTATCCGTTTGACATACATATATTGTAATACGTTCCAATGGTATGGAAATAGGTCTGATAGTGGACACCGCACCAAATAGATGTCATGTTTCTTACTATATATGTAATATGTAATACAATAAGTTAGTTTAACGACGTACTATAATCTTCTCGTTAAGCTGAGAGCTCGTTTGACCGAGATATGTACATATTTGTGGGGACAGTGTGAACACATAAGTCAAAACTCAAAACTGGACCAAAGTAGAAATATATGTAATTCATGGTCAAATGATTTGTATAGTGTGATTCGACCCGTAGATTCTATTTCCGTGCGATGGCCAACGCATTACTTTTTTAGAAATGTAAAATACTTGTTTATAGATCTTATAATTTCCACGTTACACATTTCAAAAGTGATCAAAAAACATTTTGGTGACAAAGATAAATAAACCATTTTTTTATAAAAATCTTTAAACATACACTTTCATATACCAAAAACTGAGAAGTTACATGATTATTCTGAGAATTATGTACTTATGATCAAATTAATTTATTTACAAATTAAAAAAAAAAAAGTTTTCGTATTCAAGAGTACTACAGTATATATATAGCCATGTCTTGTTTATAAACCGAACATATTGTGTATGAACATCAATGATACAACATATATCTTGTACACTCGTAGTTCTGATAGCCGAAGTTAACTAATTTGAGAAAGACGTGGAAAGCTAGAGGGGTCTATAAATACACATATACTCCTCTATCTTCTTTGATTAACCATCTGCCAATTTACTAAACTCTCTCAAAATGTCACATTCTCTCTTCCATTTCTTCGTAATCTCTCTTTTCCTTTACACCAGTTGTATTGCTCATCGCTACACATTCACGGTGAGTTTGAATCAATTTAAGTCATCCGTACGTGAGTAAACTAGCTAGCTTTAAATTGATGAAAGTTAAAACTAATCAATCTCATAAACTAAGAGTTAATCAATGCCAGGTTAAGGAAGTCCCACATAACAAATTGTGCAGCACGAAGAAGATTCTGACAGTTAATGGTCAGTTTCCTGGACCAGTTTTAAAGGTTTACAAAGGAGACACCATTAACGTCAACGTCCGTAATCGAGCTAGTGAAAACATCACAATGCATTGGTAATTAATGATCTAAAACCCTTATTCTCTTACGTAAATGATTCCAATTATAAACAAGCTAACGTGTGGTTGAATAAACAAACAGGCATGGTGTAGAGCAGCCGCGAAACCCATGGTCAGATGGACCTGAATACATCACACAATGCCCGATTCGACCCGGAAGTGATTTTATGTATAAAGTCATCTTTTCCACTGAAGACACGACTGTTTGGTGGCATGCGCATAGCTCTTGGACTCGTGCCACTGTACATGGTCTGATTTTCATATACCCTCGGCTAGGGACGTTCCTCCCTTTCCCAAAGCCGGACCACGAAGTTCCCTTAGTTCTTGGTACAATACAAAACATATACAACTTTTAACTAAAAAATTAGACGTATATATATATATATATGGTTTGGTATATTCTTTATCTAAACATTAATTTCATAAAAATTGAATAGGAGAATGGTGGAAGGAGGATGTGAGAGAGGTATTTGAGCAGTTCACAAGGACAGGAGGTGATCCTAATGTGTCCGATGCTTTGACTACTAATGGACATCCTGGTTTCTTGTATCCTTGCTCTAACTCAGGTTGTTTTTATTCTCTTTAATAAGCATAAAACCTTATATATATATCTACCAAACTATTCCCATTCTTTTATCAAACAGATATATATACAAATGTCATATCATGCATATATGTTTTAAAGTTTAAACTTACATATCTTATAATTTAATCAGAAAATTTCTAAGATTTTGAGAAGGTATTTATATATCTGAAAAGTGCAATTTCATGCATATATGTTTTTAACTTACCCATCTTATATTTTAATCAGATACCTTCAAGCTCACGGTAGAGAAGGGAAAAACCTATCGCATTCGGATGGTAAACGCTGCAATGAACCTAATCCTCTTCTTCTCAATCGCCAAACACAGCCTCACGGTGGTTGCCGCAGATGGCCACTATACAAAACCTATAAACGCTGCTTACATCACCATATCTCCAGGCCAAACGCTAGACGTTTTATTACACGCGGACCAGAACCCAAAACACACTTATTACATGGCGGCTAGAGCTTACCATAGTAACCCAGGCATCAGATTCAACAACTCCACGACTATAGGAATCTTACGTTACATGTATTCACGCAACGCCAAAGCATCTGCATCCTCCTCAAAGCGTTACCCATCCCTTCCTAATTATACTGATACGTCAGCAGCGTTTGGATTCTTTACAAAGATCAAAAGCTTATACTCAGGACAAGTTCCTCTCAAAATCTCGCGTAGAATAGTCTCGACCGTTTCAATAAATCTTCTACCATGTGCTAACAACTCGTGCCAAGGTCCAAACGGGTCGAGACTAGCGGCGAGTATGAACAACATATCGTTCGTCACACCAAACCACGTGGACATACTAAAAGCTTATTACCTTCACATTAAAGGCGTTTACGGAACGCGGTTTCCGGCGTTTCCGCCGCTGGTTTTCAACTATACCGCGGAGGAACAACCGTTGTTTTTGCAGACTCCGAGACTTGCTACGGAAGTAAAGATGACTAAGTTTGGAGAAGTTGTTGAAATGGTTCTTCAAGGGACGAGTTTAGTTGGTGGTGGAATCGATCATCCCATGCATTTGCATGGTTTTAGCTTCTATGTTGTCGGTTTTGGGTTTGGTAACTTTAACATATCTCAAGATCCGTCGTCTAAGTACAATCTCAAAGATCCTCCGTATAGAAATACGGCTACTGTGCCAAGAAACGGTTGGATAGCTATCAGATTCATAGCTAAAAATCCTGGTACGTACCTTACATTATTTCATATAACCGTTACACTAGTGTCTAGTGGCTTCTCCCAAGTGTTTTGAACTGTGACATTGTAACCAGTCTTGTTTGTACTTGTGTTTTGTAGGGGTTTGGTTCATGCATTGTCACTTTGAAAGACATCTCACGTGGGGTATGAATGTTGTCTTCATTGTCAAGAATGGAAGAGGACTAAACCAGCAGATTCTGCCTCCACCGCCTGATTTGCCATCTTGTTACTAATAATTCAAACTGTTACCATTTTGAGTATAATGCAAGTCATTGTAAATGTTGTAATAAACTAAATTTACCAAAGATATAATCCTTAAACTTTTTGTTATAATACTAAAACAAACCATTGTCTCTTAAGGTGATAATATTAAACCAAACCATTGTCTCTTAAGGTGATAATACTAAAACAAACCACCGTCTCTTAAGGTTTCTTGATTCACGTGGAATAATACTCATGATAACTTCAAAAGATTTGGATATGGAGCGATGTATCTCTTCTTGAACACTGATAATTTAATCAAGAGAAGATATCTCCATGTCTTGTACCATACCATCATCAGGAGGAGGATCTGCGTGATGGAGACCAACTGTGTAAGTTGAGTGATACATGTGTGGTATGTGACCCTGTTGAACCGCTATAGCCTTGTGATTCCAAGCCAAGTCCCTTCGGCTCCAAAGGTACAGAGGTGGTGGTATATTGTTCCACTGCTCTATCGTTTTGTTATTCACGTCTATGGACCCGGGCAAGTAGAAAGACTACAACAGAGCAAAAAAAAAACAGAGGGTTATTCAAAGCCATTGGTATAATAAACAGAGAGTTTGGATTCATTTAATTTGTAAAAGTACCTTTCCTGCAAGTAGATGTCTATCCTCCCAAATCAAATCATAATCAGCTATTGCATCGACCCTGATTGTAATAGATGAAGCCAGAGTTAAGAAACGTTTGTTATTGAGAATCTGTATTAGCTATTTTTACCTTTTTGTTTCACTTGGTACGATGAGGATCAGAAGCTTTGGTTTAAACTCAAGGGCCTTCTTGATGAAAGTGTTGGCAAGACTGGATTTGAAACCGAAAGGCGGGTTCAATCCCATAATCTGTTATTATCCATAACATCAAAGAAAGAGATCTTAGTGAGTGAATTAAACAGGTGAATCTTAAGTTAAGGATGCTGTTTTGATTTTTGTACCAGTCGAGAGCCGTCGGGTAACTCTTCTTTCATCACAGTCATCCAATCTCTCTTCTCAAAGTTGAATGTATTCTGGCATGAGAACATCATGTTTCAGAAACAACAACTAAAACATAAGAAAAGTAAAACAGTGAGTCTTGTACCTTAGGTAGAATTAGATCAAAGTTCTTGAAGAAGCAAGATTTCCCGGTTTTCTCAAGCTTTTCTTTCATCAGACAACTCCAGTCGTTAGAGCCACAACAGAAGTCCACTATTGTATCTCCGTTTTGGACGTAACAGTGGAGCCTCTCTACTATCTGCATCATTAGTTTCCATTAAAACTCAGTTTCAAATAAATATCTCTAAACCGGTAGACTTCAACAGAATATGAGATAAATAGTTCACCTCTTGAAGCTTCTCTAGCTTTGTGAAGTGACGACCAAACGATGTGTAGCGCATCCCATGGAGAAAAGGAGAAAGATAAATCTCAAGCTTCGTCTGCAGTTTTAACAACATGACTGAGCAAACTCTTAGATGATTAAAAGGATTATGAACACTAAAAAGGTGATTAAAAACCTTATGCTTCATGAGTTGGACTAGAAGATCTGGATCAAATATTTTCCTCGCATCTTCGTCCCGCCCTGCTTCAAACATTTTTAACGCAGCACGAGCGGCCTGCAAAACAGACGCTAGGATTCAGGGAGCCGACACTGCTAACTAAATAGCATACCTCTAATTCATATTGAAAAACTGCAGTGACGTACATTGACATGAGTTTCAACCAATCCTGTTGTGATGTTCTTGCCAATATCATTTCTTGATTGGTAGCATCGTACATGGGTTTCACCACGAGACTTAACAAACTCATCAAAATTAAACTTAGACTCCACTTTGTCTATTATAGATAACACCCTGTGTAAACCCAAAAATCAAATGATTAGTTGAAACTTTTAAGTAAACTTTGTTGTTTCATTGTTGAGTAGAGAGATAGAACATTACCTCGACTCCACATCTTCGTCGTCTACTTCGTCAGGCTCGGCAAAGTCAGAAGGGTCTTCTTCTTTCGACAACCTTTTTTCAATACTCTCCATCTTCCGTTTTTGAAGATAGTCCTTGGCCTTAGAACTCATCCTTGGTTTCCTAGATCCGCTAGTACTTTCATCATACTTAGAACCTGTCACCATACTCGGAACATCCTCTTTGACAGGCTCAAGACCATGACTTAGTGTTCTTCTTGGACCAGATACATCAGGAAAAACTAAGTGGTCTCTAGCTGGAGTAGCAAGATCACCTAGTATCTCATGGTTCCTGTTCAAAAATAATATGAAAAGATATGTAACATCGCCCAAGTTATGACATTAAAAAAACCTGCTTTAAAATGCACTAAGAATATTCAAAAAACTTACAAACAGTATATCAGAATGCGATTGTATGGAAGCAGTTTTTCCCAGGTTCTCTGAGGTGTTTCCTCGTCACAGTTGAGTTCAGAAGTAATCTCCCTGAGTACAAAAAGAAACAAAAATCTAAAGGTGATGTGCATGACCATTAGAAGATTTAAGGAAAAGGTCGAAAAGAAAAAAAAGATTTTACCTAGGTAAACATTTTCTGTGATAAGCCGTTGGGCAGCGCCTGCATACAGCAAAATGCATCGGATATAGATATTTGTTCTCACTCGTCTTACAGACTTTGCATATGTGTAGAGGACAGAAAAAGGGATCTCTAGCAGATATCTTAGCTTGGAGTTCTTCTGTTTTGATCTGATCACCATCGTGGAGAAGCTTTGCGACACATGTTGGATGATAGAAATGACCGCAATTGGAGGCGGAACAAGGGAAGACCTGTCAAAGAAGTAAACAGTTTGAATCCAAATTGAAGATTTTAAGTTAACTAAATAGAAAAGTAACCAAATGAAGAATGATACCTCTTGAGAGGAGTTTTCACCAGAGTATCCCAATTGGCCACAAGCATAGCACTGGTGCTGTTTGTAGAGACAGTTGTTACAGAAATACTCCCTAAGTGTCTATATATTCAGAAAAAAGTAACATTAGCATGAAGTCTCACTCGAATAGCATATTAAATAGAAAGTCTAAGAGGGCATTCACAGTACATGAACATGATTTCCTTGGAATCCTAGTGATTCACACGATGTATCAACTCCATCAGCTACGGTTGGATGGAAAGCTCTCAAGCAGCTGCCTTCACAACTGATTCAAACAGGGAAATTAAGTTAAAAATTGCAGCTTGTGGGGAGCTCTAAAGATAGCATCAATTTTCAGAAACTATGAAGCTTGACATACCACAGAATATAACCACCATTGTCGCAAATAGAACAGACTGTGTCAAACTGCAAGTTCATGTCAGAATCATCATCATCGCTGTTGTTTTCCTCGTCTAGCATATCATCAACAATGAGATTCTGTTCCTTTTGTGTCTGAGCATCTTCTTCATGTTGCGTTGGAAGTTCCTTCGTAAAAAAAAAAAAATAATAATCTCAGTAGAAAGAGAGCAAGTAAACCACTTCTATGTTCTAACTAGGTCTCTCACCACTTCGGTAGGTGTTGTTTGTGAAGTCTTCTCCAGAAGCCTACGTAAACACTGCCCACAAAGACAATGTGTAACTACGAAGAAGTAACCAAGTCAAACCAATATCTAATCCTCCCAACAAAGATAAGAAAAGACCTTTGATTTTGTTAAATCCTCATCCCTTTTCATAGCTTCACACACCAAAGAAACATGATCTGACAAGTCATGCTCTGAAGGTTGGATCCTGTATAAACAAGCAAGATCAATTCACATGATATAAAAAAAGGAAAAAAAAACACATGTGAACCTATCTAAAGCATACCCATCCACTTTGTCCAAACTACTCCACACATCATCACTCGGTGCCTCAGGATTCCTTTTAACAAAGTGAAGACACTGAAGCGTAACCAGAATCGTTCTAACGAAAGCTTCATAACTCTTAGCCGGTTCATGCAAAGTAATCCAGCGCATCCCATGTAGAAACACTTCGATCTTGGGACGATGTTCATCAGAGAGATCAAACTTCCACGCTTTGGCGAGCTTACACACAGGCTCGTTTCCACAATCAGTGTTGCCACGTAGATACACAAGCCCTGTGGAGCTACCAATGGGATCTTGGTCGTCGTCCCATATGGCCGGGAGAAGGGAGAACTTGACAGGTATGTCGCTTTGATCAGTGAAGTAGTATCCATCAACGTAGTCAGGTAGAATCTGTCCCTCTTCGTCAGACGAATCCATTAGATACCTGAAACAAAGAAAAAAAGAAAACATCAAAAGTGTTTCACACTTTTTTAGCTCCTTAGGTCATGACGGAAACGTGATTTTAAAGGAGAAATCAGCATAAAAAAAATCTGGGATAATCAAGGAGATGGATATAAAGCAGAGCATCAAACAGATACTAATTCGACTTTCATGGTATGATCTGTGATTTTCCGGTAGTTTCTCGTAAACCCCAAAACAAGAAACCAAACAAAATCTCAGTGAAAACCAGAAAAAAAAAGGAAGGACGTTGAAGAAGAAAGGCATCTTAACCTAGCGACTAAGCTACTTACTGTAGCAAAACCCACAAATATTCAAACTCGATCTGATTATTTTCCCTTTCTCAAAAAACGACGAAAACACAAATACAGGGCAAAAAAAAATGGTCAGAGGAGAAGGAAACAGTGTGAACGTACAGTGGTTCTGGTTGTGCCGGAGATGTCGTACGGACGGATGCGCCGGCAGCGTAAACCCTTAGCTCTTTAGCTTTCCGCAAACCAAAGAGAGAAGAAGAAACGTGATTGTGAGAGTGAGAGAGAGAGAAAGAGAGCTGTATTTCCTGTAATAGGTTGAAGACGAAGAAGATGGTGGGAGTGATGATATTCGTTTTCCCGTACGATTTAAAACCGTTTTAGGCACACAAAAGAAAGAAAGAAAAGTAGAAACATTTTTGTTTTTTAGTGGACAATGACTAAAAACCCCATCACATCTTAAATCATTTATGGGCTTTCTAATTGGCCCAATAAGAAGGGACAATCATCACCGTGGCGTGAAGCGAAGTGGCTCTTGATCGCCGCCGAGAAGATAATGGATTCCGGTGGTGACAAGCATCGTCAATATGGTGAGTGAAAAGGGGCATTTTAGACTTTTCCTCTGAACAGGCCAAATTTTTTTACCTCGCTGTATTAAAAAGTCCGCGCCAACTTAAATGTTTATTCTTCATCACCAAAAATCATTAAAAAGATCCAACCTCTTCATCTTACCAGCTGGAATAGTATCTCTCTAGTACCAGCCTTAAAAAGTCTGACTACACCTCTCAAACTTTTTGATCATTTTGGTTCATTAAAACTATCTCTCTGTCTGACTCTCTGGTTAGGTTTGAAATGATTGATTGATAAAAAATTGTCAACTTTTTTAGTATGGAGTTTGTCTTTGCAGATCATATTATTAATTAATGGTTCCTGCAGTATCCAATGGCATTGAGATTGTCACGTCACCAATGCTTTCTTTTTATTATCTCTGCATTGCCTCTAACCGAGTCGGTTTGTTTTTGGATTACAGGTATTAAAATAACCCTACAGTGACGATATCACTCTGACTATGAACAAACAGTGTTCACCATATTTACCTTAGTGTAAATTCAATCGAGATGCTAGACAACTTGTAAGACAAGGAAATACTCATTCTTTATTTATTTATTTATTTTTTTCCATCTGAATTATATTAAAGGGACTAAGCCAATGGGGATAGACCCAACCGAAATATTGCAATGATCATACCAACAAAGCCCAAACAAAACAAAGAACATTGGTCCAAAAGCCCAATATACTAAAAAACCCTAGAGACGGAAGAGGTATACAGGCCGCCACATCTTCACCGCCACGAACCACGAACAACCATCGGAGTATCCTCGAGATCCTCGAGTATTCTTTATTTATTTTTAATCCCTGCTTTGTTTACATTCCTTAAAAAAGCAAAACTTTACTCGAAGAAAGCATTAGTAAACATCTATAACGCATCATTTGTTATTATTAGTTACTCCTACATCATTAAAACTGACAATGAAAAAAAACATTCTTTATGATTATTGCGAACTGAGAGCACTGTAACTTGGAAGAAAAAGTTAAAAGAAACATATAGTAATTGTAAATATTGCTTAAGAAAGTGTTTAATTTAGGTTAAAGAAGACTGTCTATACGAGATGGCAATCTCTTGAAGAAGTTACTTGGCAAAGAAGGTAACTTGCTTCTAAACTTGGGATGCCTCAAATAGTATAACCCACCAGCCAGTGTTATCGCTTTGAACGGCATTGCATAAAGGACCACCGATGCAGCCAAGCAGAACAATATGAATAGGCTTGTAGCCCTAGGGTCTCGCCAGCTCAGAAGCGACTGAACTCTCTCTCCTTGAGCTGCTATATCTCCAACCACAG